>LZPO01067713.1:0-13665 GCA_001675575.1 Neotoma lepida
GCAGCAGAGAGAGACTGAAAGCAACTGACTATTATTAAGGAAAATTATAGATCAGCCAGCCATATCAGTAGTTAAATGACCCAGAACTGTTAATTAAAATAGGTACAAATTCTCTTTGGATGAATACAATATAATTTGAGTTTCTGTCATACATAACTAAGAACCTCAATAAGTAACATTCTATAAACAGATATGGATTGCTAATATACTAGTGGCATCAGTCACCATTGAATAAGGTCATATTTTAAATCAATGCTATTCATATGATCTTAGCATTAGAAATAATTATCTTATGTTTGTTAGAATCATTCTTTGGAGTCTCGTGTATCCCATTCAGGTTAAAAGAGTTTGTACAGATAGATTTAGTATTAACATTTTCTTACAAAATATACTTGGTGATATGGTTTCAATGTTAATGATTTAGTGGGAGTATTTATTTGTGTTCATTATTTAAAAATCACAATAGCATATAGCATCAAAGTCTAATCCATTCAAGACACATTCGATATCCTGTGACTATGACTTGTCACACATCATTTAGGAAGCAGAATTGAAATANTTTCTCATCCGAACTTTTCAATCATAATGATTATTCCAACTTAGATATCTATGTTCAAAANGTTATAATTGTCATTTTTAATGATATATCTATTAATATTACTTCAAATGTACAATTAATTTCCTACAGTCTAATTTTCTTAAATAATTCTAAGACTTGAGCCTGGACCTGGTAAATGGAGGAGAACTTATGGTGCTGTTTGACTGTTAGTATTCTTCTTTCTTTCTTTTTTTAAACTTTATTCATTTATTTATCCCATAAATTAAAAAGAAATTAACTGCAGGAAAGTGAAAGGCAATGTTTTACAAGCACTGTGTTACAAATTTCTACACTTTTACTTTTACATGTGTTAATCCAATATCCTAAATTGAAGTTAGAGTAGTGTCAAACTCTTTATTTCAGATGTAAAATGTTTAAGTAGGTTTTGTTATATAGTAGAATTTGCTTGTTAAAGGAATTCTGTGCTTAGCATAATGTTTTTAAAAATTATTTTATTTATATTGTAATATGGTTACATTGTTTTCCGCTGTTCATTTCCTCTGTCCTTTTGATTTGTATTCACTTGTTCATGTGCATGTGGAACTAAGTTGTCTAATTTTCAGTGAGTGTTGGCAAGAGACTCCTTAGGGTCACTTCAGGTCCTACTGCTTCTCTGTCAACACTTATCCCTTGGTATATGGGTTGGAAATGCACACCATCTTTATGTTGCCAAGAGTCACCTCTATCCTTCATTAATACTCATTTTTTTGACATTAGGAATGCTAATGTTTCCCATTTTTCCTGCCTCTAAGGTACTATATATGCCAGACATTTACTTGGAACATGTCTCAGATTTTGTTCCATTATGACCTTTGATTATGTATGCAGTATTGGTCTTAAAATGTGTAACTGGTGCTGACAACTTTTTCCCATTTAGCTTTAGCCTCAAAAATCTGAACTTTTAATGATTCTACCCAACAAAATGTTATTATTGTATGTTTTCNTCTTATGATCCCATATAAATTAATTATTTGCCTTTTGGCAAAAAAAAACAAAAAACAAAAAAACCAAAAACCAAAAAATGGTTGGGTGGCAATTTCTATCATGGCATGATGGATTGTCCTAGTTTGCTCCTCTGTTACTGTGACAAACACCAAGGCCAAAAGCATCTTAGGGAGGAAAGGGTTTCTTTAGCTTATAGGTTACAGTTTATCAGGAAGGGAGGAACCCTCAGCAGGAACCTGGATGCAGAGACCAAAGCAGAGACCACAGAGGAATACTGCTTAATGGCCTGCTTTTCCTGGCTTGCTCAGCTTACTTTTTTATACAACTCAGTACGGCTTGTACGGGGATGGCACTATCACAGTGGGGTGGGCTTTCCTATATCAATAAATGGTCAAGAAAATGCCTCAATGACTTGACTGCAGGCCAACATGAACTGGGGTTTCCTCACTGGATGCTCCCTCTTTGCGGGTAGGTCAAGTTGAAAATAAAGATTTGTTATCACATGTATATATCATGGGATTTTAATAATGTGATACGCAATTTTGAACTATTCTTTATTTCTTTAACTAAAATGTGTAATTTTGTTAATTAAATGTTATTGTAAGAAACAGTAAAGGTAATATAGGTAATATGGCAGTATTTTAGTTATGGAATTATTATTATAAAGTATGACATGGATATAGATAAAATACAAATTGTTAGAATGCTATAAAATAACAACAAAATGGTCTACTAGCCTATGTAATTCCTTGATTCTCCAAAGTGAGAGCTTTCTTTTAAAAACCACTTATATCTTTTTTCCTAGAGATTATAAAATTACATAGTTTTTACTTCTATTTATTTATTTGGTTTTGCATTTCTGTTTCACTTACCCTTTAGTGCATGTAATCAAACCACAGCCAAGGGCATGTTAGGCAAGGCTCTGCTCCTGAGTGCCATTTCCTGCCACTGATATTTATTGACTTAGGTGACTTACAAAGAATCAGTTCACTCCCTACCTAATTCATGAGCTTTTCCCTGAGTTTTATTACTTTTGATTATCTTTAGTTTACTATCTATTAATTAATTTAGTGCTTTTAAACAACATTCAAACTTCTATTGAGTTGTTCTAGCCATTGACATCTCTTGTAAGGAATGGAAACATTTCAAGTCCTTCCAATTGCCTTCACCTTCTGACTTCTAATCATCAGAAATTAGATAAAATCACTTTAAAGTGTTTAAAATCTCATATCTATAATTACTAATGACTTTGTTGCATTTTTTGCTTTTAAATGCATTCTAAACATTTTATACTAATGACTAGAATCTATATTCACTTGATTATATAAATACTATTCTTTCTGAACCCACTGCTGAGATTAACTTCTAGGAATAGAAGAATAATTTGTCTCTAAACTTGCCAGTGAGAGATAATGTTTAAGACCTCAATGTTAAATGAATGCTCTTGATAACTTATATTTATTAGATAATTTTATTTGGTTCATATTTAAACTGGGAACTTTCTGGTAAATACATTTTCTGATAGTNACACATAAATTTTTCTTCTGCTCTTAAACCCATATAATTTCTCATCAATACAGTTAAACTGATGGCTTAGACATGTAAACATGAGCTCTGTATGTTCCCCCAAATCAAACACCCCAGTCTCATCCCCAACTCTGCATCAGAACACCATGGCAGCCTTCCTTGTTCCAGGGCTCCTATCTCCTGTGGATTGCACAGATCTTCCCATTCTTACCTTCCTTTTGTTGGATGCTTTGACCTAGAGTTCAACCCAGCAGGCACTCNCTGCGAATCCAAGGGCTGCTTTTTGCAGGGCAACAAGTAGGCTGAAGGCAGACCCACATCTTTCTTACTGCTCTTGAGATCCAATCACCCTCCCCCACCCTCCAGTCTCACCCCTGACTCTGTAGCAAGACACCTGCTGTGGTCTCCTTTTCCTCTCTGACCCCATCACCAAGGCATCACAAGGATCTTCTCCACCAACCTTCTTTCCCCTAATTTATCCCAGTATCCCAGCCTCNAACACCAGTAGGTATACCATACCAGTGGAGAAAGCCAGGAAAACAGGCAATACATGGCTCTCATACTCTCTGAAAATTCAGAGAGGAAACAGAAACCAAGAAACCAAACACCTATGCAACACAGACAAACCCAGAAATTAGCTTCTAGACCTATAACTATCCCCAACCTAGATGCCTAGTGCCAGCATAAAATACAACCAGGAACAGAAGGGGCAATATGTCTCCAATCTTGCCATAGCAGGCCCTTAATAGAAGCACAAAATTAAGACCTTAAATCCAACTATATGAAGATAATACAGGTCCTTAAATGAATAAATATCTTAACAAAATCCAGAAAAAAAAACAAACAACAAATAGTAAGAAATTAATAAATTCCTTAAGGAAATTAAAGAACACAGAAACAAACAGATGAAGAGAATGAATAAAACTGATCAAGATCTAAAAATGGAAATAGAATCAATAAAGAAAATACAAACTAAAGGAATTCTGAAAAATTTAGGAATTTGAACAGAATCTACAGAGTAAAGCTTTACCAACAGAAGACAAGAGAAGGAAGAGAGAATCTCAGGCATTGAAGATACAATAGACTAAACAGATATATCACTTAAAAGAAAATGTTAAATCTAAAAAACCCTGACATCTAAGAAATCTGGTAGACTATGAAAAGTCCAAACATAAGAATAATAGGAATAGAGGAAGGAGAAGAATTCCAGCTTAAAGGCCTAGAAAATATTTTCAACAAAATCATAGAAGAAAATTTTCTTAACCTTAGTAAGGAGATGCTTATCAAGTTACAAGAAGCATTCAGAACACTGAATAGACTCGACCAGAAAAGAAAATCCTCTTGTCACATAATAATTAAGACACTAANCATACAGAACAAAAAAGAATATTAAAAGCTGCAAGGGGAAAAGGCCAAGTAACATATAAAGGCAGAACTATTGGAATTACACCTGACTTCTCAACGGAAACTATAAAAGCCAGAAGGGCCTGGACAGATGTGATACAGACTCTAAAATACCACAGATGCCAGCCCAGATTACTATACCCAGCAACTTTCAATCACCGTAGATGGAGAATACAAGATATTCCATGATAAAGTCAAACTTAATCAATATCTATCTACAAATCCAGCCCCACAGAAGGTGCTAGAAAGAACACCCATGAAAACATAGGAAATAAATAATTTCATACCAGCAAAATCAGAAGAAAGGAAGCACACATTATGAAAGCCCCCATAAGAAAATAACAGGAATCAACAATTATTGGTCATTGATATCTCTCAATACCAATGGTCTCAATTTCTCAATTAAAAGACATGAACTAATGTAATGCATGCAAAAGCAGGATCCATCCTTCTGCTGCATCCGAGAAACATAACTCAANATCAAGGATAGACATTACCTCAGGGTACAGATTGGAAAAAGATATTCCAAGGTAATGGACATAAGAAGCAAGCTGGTGTAGTGACTTCAATATCAAACAAAATAGACTTCAAAACAAATCTAACCAAAAGAGATAGAGAAGGACACTACATACTCATTAAAGGAAAAATTCANGAAGATAACATTTCAATTCTTAATATCTATGTCCCAAAGACAAGGGCACTCAAGTTTGAAAACAAACAAACAATCAAACAAGCAAAAAATAAAATAAAACAAAATCAAGACACTACTATAGCTTAAGTCACATATTGATACATGATAGTGGAAGGCCTCAATATCCACTCTCACCAATAGACAGGTCATCCAGACAAATACTAAACAGAGAATATTGGAGCTAACAGAGGTTATAAATCAAATGGACCTAACAGATATCTACAGAATATTTCACCTGAACACAAATGAATACATCTTCTCTGTACCCCATAGAACTTTCTCCAAAATTAACNATATATTTGGACATGAAGCAAATCTCAACAGATAGAAGAAAATTGATTCCCTGCATCCTATCAGACCACCACAGATTAAAGTTGGATATCAACAACAACAGAAATAACAGAACTCATACTAACTCATGGAAACTAAACAACCCTCTACTGAATGAAAATTAGGTCAAGACAAAAATAAAGAAATTAAATACTTTCTAGAATTCAGTGAAAATGAACACACAACATATGCAAACTTATGGGACACAATGAAAGTGGTACTAAGAGGAAAGTTTATAGCACTGTGACTACATAACAATAATGAGAGATATCATGCTAGCAACTTAACAGCACAACTGAACTTTCTAGAACAAAAACAAGTATGCACACCCAAGANGAATAGATAGCAAGAAATAATTAAATGTGGGTATGAAATCAATAAAATAGAAACAAAGAGAACAATACAAAGAATAAGTGAAAAAAAAGTTGTTCTTTGAGAAAATCAAAGATAGGCAAACCCTTATCCAAACTAAGAGGCAGAAAGGGAATACCCAAATTAATAAAATCAGAAATGAAAAAGGGAACATAACAATACACACTGAGGAAATCCAGAGAATCATAACGACATACTTTAAAAACCTGTATACCAACAAATTGGAGAAATCTCAATGAAATGGATAATTTTCTCCACAGGTACTACTTACCAAAGTTAAATAAAGATCAGATAAGCAATTTAAATAGACTTATAGCCCCTAAGGAAATAGAAGCAATCATTAAAAGTCTTCCAACTAAAGAAAGTATGGGCCAGATGATTTTAGCACAGAATTCTATCAACTTCAAAGAACAGTTAACNCCAATACTCNTCAAATTATTCTAAAAAATAGAAACAGAAGGAACATTGCCCAATTCATTTTATGAGGCCACAGTCATCCTGATATCCAAAGACTCAACAAAGAAAGAGAATTACAGACCATTTTCCCTTAGATGCNAAATGAAAATAGGTGTGAAAATACTCAATAAAATATTTGCAAATGGAATCCAAGGAAACATCAATTGATCATCCACCATGATCAAGTAGGGTTCACACCAGAAAAGCAGGTATGGTTCTATATATGAAAATCAGTAAATACCATTTAAATAAACTGGAAGAAAAAAAATACTCACACGATCATTTCATTAGATAATGAGGCCTTTTGTCAAAGGCAGAAAAGACACATGACAAAATCGAACACCTTCTCATGATAAAAGACATAGAGAGATTAGGGACACAGGAACATACCTAAATGTAATAGGGAAATTTATAGCAAGTCTATAGCCAACATCAAATAAAATGGAAAGAAACTCAAAGCAATTCCACTAAAATCAGGAACAAGACAAGTCTGTGCACCCTCTCCATATCTATTCAATATAGTATTTGAAATTTTAACTAGAGCAGTAAGACAACTAAAGGAGATCAAGTGGATATAAAATTGGAAAGGAAGAAGTTAAAGTATTGTTATTTGCAGATAATATGATAGTATATTCATAAGTGACCCTAAAAATCCCACCAGGAAACTCTTACAACTGATAGACACTTTCAACAAAGTAGCTGAATACAAGATGAACTCAGTAGCCCTGCTGTATACAAATGACAAATGGACTGAAAAATAAATTAGAGAAACAACATCTTTCACAATAGCCTCAAATAATACTAAATATCTTGGGGTAACTCTAATCCAGCAAGTGAAAGACTTATATGAGAAAAACTTGAAGTCTGTGAAGAAAGAAATTGAAGAGATATCAGAAAATGTAAAGCTCTCCAATGCTCATGGATCAGTAGGACTAACATAGTAAAAATTGCCCTCCTAACAAAAGCATTATACAGATTCAATGCAATCCCCATCAAAATTCCAATACACTTCTTTACAGACCTTGACAGGACAATTCACAACTTCATATGGAAAAACAAAAACGAAAATCAAACCAAACCAAACAACCAAACCACCCCCCTGCCAAAAAAAAATCAGGATAGCTAAAACAATCCTGAACAATAAAAGAACTGCTGGAGGTCTCACCATTTCCAATCAATTTCAAGTTGTACTACAGAGCTGTAGTAATAATAACTGCANGGTATTGACATAAAAACAGACATATTGATCAATGGAATTGAATTGAAGACCCAGACATAAATATATATACCTATGAATACCTGGTTTTTGATAAAGAAGCCAGAAATACACACTGGAAAAAGAATGCATCTTCAACAAATGTTGCTGTTCAACCTGGATGTCTGCATGTAGAAGAATGTAAATAGATCCATACTTATTACCCTGCACAAAACATACGTCCTAGTGGATCAAAAACCTCAAAAATAAAACCAGACACACTGAATATGATAGAAGAAAAAGTAGGGAATAGCTTTGAATGCATTGACATAGGAGATGAATTTTTGAACAGAATACTGATAGAGTGGGCACTAAGATCAACAATTAATAAATGGGACCTCATGAAACTGAAAAGCTTCTATAAGGCAAAAACTTTCATCATTTGGAAAAAGTGGCATCCTATTTAGAATGGGAAAAGATTTTTACCAAGTCCACATTCAACAGAGGACTAATATCCAAAATGTAAAAAGAACTCAAGAAACTAGATATCAAAAAGCATATAATCCAATTAAAAATGGGGCACAGATCTAAATAGAGAATTCTTAATAGAGGAAACTCAAATGGATGAGAAACACTTGAAANATTCAACATCCTTAGCTATCAGAGAAATGNAATTAAAACTTTGAGATTCTATCTTAAACCTGTCAGAATGGCTAAGATCAATAACACAAGTGACAGCTCATGCTTACAAGGATATAGAGCAAGAGAAATACTCCTCCATTGCTTGTGGGAGTGCAGATTTNGTACAGCCACTTTGGAAATCAATATGGCAGTTCCTCAGAAAGATGGGAATTGATCCATACCCAGCTATATCACTCTTAGGCATATACCCAAAGGACACTCTGTCCTACCACAAGCATACTTGCTCACCTATGTTCATTGGGGCTTTATTCATAATAGCCAGAAANTGTAAACAACCTAGCTGTCCTTTGACAGAAGAATAGGTAAAGAAAATGTGTATTTACACAATGAAGTATGGCTGTTAAAACATGATCTCTTGCCACNACAAAGCGTTCTTCTCTGCAAACTGATAGCAGGATCTCATTGCTGAGAACACCACCCACACAACTCATTGAACATGGAGAAGTGGAGCTGGTGCTTATATGGGGCTCTCCCCCTTATGTTCTAGTCTCTTTGGTGTTAAGGTACTTTTCAGGCTACTGAAAAAGAAACGTGGAAACCAACCAGCCATAAAACTTTGACCTACAATCTGACAGGCCTGAAAAATAGGCTAGAACAATGGTGGCATAGAACTTGTGGAAGTAGCCAANCAATNTCTGATTTGACTTAAGGCCCACTCCATAAGAAGGAGCCNANACTCAACANTGTTTGAGTAACCAAGAACCAGAGACTAGNTATNCCTGAGACCTAGGGTAAAATCAATCACTGATGTTCAAAAAAGTACATCATTAAGATGACTCCTAATGATATTCTGCTGTACTCATAGATCAGTGCCTTATCCAGTCATCATCAGAGAGGCTTCCTCCAGCAGCAGATGGGANCAGTTGCAGAGACCCACAGTCAGACATTATGTGGAGAGATATTCTGGATGGAAGGGNTCCATCANATCTCCCCCCTCAGAGCTCAGGGAATCTCTCAATATATGAAGCAGAAAATTGTAAGATCCAGAGAGCATGGAGGACACTAGGAGAACAAAGCCCTTTGAATCAACAGGGCAAAGTGCATATGAGTTTACAGAGCCTGAACCATCAGGCATGGGCCAACATGGGTCTACACCAGGTCCTCTGCATATATACTATAGCTATTTGTTTAGTTTTTTTTTTAATTCTTATTTCATTTTATTATTTTTTTTTAATGTGACCTGACTGTGAGAACAAGTGGGTGTCTGACTCTTGTGCCTGCTCTTGGGAATTTTTTCCTTCTGTTATGGTGGTGTGTCCAATTTTGATATGACAGTTTTAGCTTCATCTTATTATATTTTATTTTGTCATGTTTGGTTGTTACTTTTAGAAGCTTGTTCTTTCCTAATGAGAAACAGAAAGGGAGTGGATGTGGAGGGAAGGGAAGATGGGAAGAACTGGGAGGAGTAGAGTGGAGAGGAAACTATAGTAAGGATATAATGTATGAGAAAAGAACCTATTTTCAATAAAAAAAGAGAAAAAATATAAATTTGATCACATCATACCCCCCTTCAATAGTTTGCCTAAAGGTGAAAAAAGTATAGTTTCTTCACTAGAAAAGAATACACACTGAGTCCAAGTTCTTCCACAATCNGCTTCCTGCTTTTTAGTCTGCCTTGATCCTGCCCTCCTCTCCTCAGCTGCTTCAGAGTGGCCCTCCTGTTCTAGAGAGAGACTTTTTGCCATCCTTGTTCTGGGTTTTATCTTCACCTGGAATTCTTTCCATAGATTTCATAGGCATCTTTACCTTTCAGAATCATGTTCTCAGAGAAGCCTGACTTCACATCCAGACTGGAAGAGTCTCCTCTAATCTCTTTTTATTGCTTTATTTTTCCCGTTTGCACTTGTCAACACTTTACATTATATCATGCANTATCTNTTTACTGTCTNTCTATCTGTTAGGCTCCAGGGCCCCATGAGGACAAAGATTCTCTTGTCTCCATATGGATGTTTTATTTTCACCCTGTCCTATTCCTCAAAATTACNTGCNTCAACAGATATTTGTTGAATAATAAATGAAAGAAATCTGCTCACCACATCATTAAGGTCAAAGCTGGTCTTTAGACGATCTAGGATGGAAAACTCTGAACTTGTTCTTTACAATGCAGAAGTCACTAGCCATACATGGCTAGTGAGAACTGGAAATGTCATTAGTGAGAGCAGATTTCCAAATCACAAATTGCTTAAAATTTTCATTTAAACAAAACCAAGTACATATCTCTGACATATAGATATTGTAACCCTATACCTGTTGAACAAGTCTATTCTTTCATGTTAAAACATTTTCTATGGGACGTTAGGACTGTTAATTTCTTTCTGTTTCTCATGACATTTGGCANAACTCTTCTGGGATTTTTATTTATNTTTTTATTGTTCCTCCTCCTCTCCCTCTTTTTGTGTGTAGGAGGAGGAATGCCTTACTTTTATGAATTCTTTCCTTATTTCAATCATGTTTTTAAGAGAGATTTTTAAAATTAAAAAAAAATTTATTTGTACTTGATTTGAACAGGTGTTTTGTCTTCATGC
Organism: Neotoma lepida; assembly: GCA_001675575.1. Classification (NCBI taxonomy): domain Eukaryota; kingdom Metazoa; phylum Chordata; class Mammalia; order Rodentia; family Cricetidae; genus Neotoma; species Neotoma lepida. The sequence goes on from LZPO01067713.1 coordinate 10,746, forward strand.
ATTTATGTGTACCACATGTATATCTAGTGCCCAAGGTGGCCAGAAAAGGGCATCAGATACTTTAGAACTGAAGGTAACTTAGAACTGAAATTACAGGTATAAACTACCATATGAGTACTGGGATCCATGTCTATTCCCTCTGNTAAAGCAGCCAGTGGTCTTAACTGCTGAGCCATCTCTCCAGCCCATGACTGATAAGTTTATTATTATTTTTAATTTTAATTTTTTACTTAATTTTATCTGCTTTTTGACTGCAGTTTCCCCTCCCTCCCTTCCTGTCAGTTTCTCCCCACTTCCCCTCTCCCCAAGATCCACCCCCCTCCACCCTTCCTCAGAAAGAAGCAGACCTCTATAACTGTAATTAAGGAGACAATTCCATGTAATTTATCTAGTAATCAAAAGAATTTATTTCTGGGGTTAATTTACAGCAAGTAAGGGTTCGGTTACAGGATCCGAGAGAGATGAGGTACAATCCAGTGGAGAAATCTGGCTTGGTCTACAATCCAGCCTCCAGGACCACGAGGGTCAAGAAGGGGCAAGCACGTTTGCACTTCCAGCCTTAAGAGGCCCCATCTGAGCCGCACCCCAGGGGCAGGTCATAGAAGGCGTGGCAGTTATTTGCTGCCACTCTAGGGGCAGTGTTTCAAGGTCAAATCTGGAACAGCTACCCACAGGCCTCCCAGGAACATTAATCAAACACAGTGTAACAATCTACAGTAAGACCAGGCACATCAANGTTGGATGAGGCAATCCAGTAGGAGGAAAAGGGTCCCACAAGCAGGCAAAAGAGTCAGTGACTGCCCCTGCTCCCACTATTAGGAATCTCACAAGAATACCAAGCTACTCAGTCACAACACATATGGAGAGAACCTAGGTCAGATCACTACAGGCTCTCTGATCTCTGTGAGCCCCCATGAGTCCTGGTCAATTGATTCTGTGGGCCATGTTCCCATAGTGTACTTGACTGGCTCCTCCAATCCTTCCTCCCCCTCCTCTGCAAGACTCTCTGAGTTCTGCCTAATGTTTGGCTGTGGGACTCTGCATCTGTTCCCATCCGTTGCTGGATGAAGTCTCTCTGGTTCCTGATGAGGACACTCTGGTCCCAGAATACTCTGCAGGCAGGACAAATTGTAGGTCAAAGGTTTTGTGGCTGGGTTGGTGTCCCAATGCCTCCATTGAAGCCTTGTCTGGTTACAGAAGATGGCTGGTTCAGGTTCCGAGTCCCCCATTAGTNGNAGTCTTAGCTAGGGTTACTCTTATAGCTTCCATGGAGCTTTTGCTTGAAGGTGTTATATGTAGCATGTGAATGTAGTGCCTGCAGAGGCCAGAAGAGGGCATCAGATTTCCATGGAATTGAAGTTACAGATGTTTGTAAGTCACTGTATCGGGTGTGAGAACCCAGTCCTAGTCCCCTGAAAGAGCAGTGAGAGCTGTTAAAAACTGGAAGGGCAGCGAGTGCTGTTAAAGACCTCTCCAGTCTGAAGGAGGAGTCTCTTATTCCTTGTATACCTCAATAATTTTTGGGTTAGATATTTGACCTTCACTCTAGATAGTTTAGAATTTTTTTTTTAGATGTGTATAAGAGACAGGAGGAGTCTCTTATTCCTTGTATACCTCAATAATTTTTGGGTTAGATATTTGACCTTCACTCTAGATAGTTTAGAATTTTTTTTTTAAATGACAGAATAGTCTTACTCAATGGATGTGATATCTTTTATTCTCTCTAAGATCATTAAATAGATCCTCCTTCTCTGTATCTGTATCTCTGTCTCTGTCTCTCTTTCTCTGTGTGCGTTTTCAAATTACTATTTTAAGTTGCTAGTCTCAAACTTAATAGCGAACCCCTTCCTGCCTGTGTCTCACTGGTGCTGGTATTGCAGATGCTGTACCCTTCCCAGCTCTCAAACGGAAGTAGGAAAAAACAGACAGACTTCCATTTTTGTTTCTTTTACAGTTGTGATCATTAATGAGTTTTTCCCCCTCTTGATTCTTCTTTGTGTTTTTAAATCCTGGCTGNCCATTTTTCTCCATCTGAACAGCTGTTTCCTTCATGAGAAAGGTGTCCATAAATTGTTGACTGACAGGCTTAACTTCAGTGAGGAATAGGCAAATCCGTCCATTCTTGTCTCCTCGAAAAAGACCAGAGAGCTTTACATTTGAATGGGAGCATCTCTAGTAATTCTGTTGCTTTCTTCCACTCTTCCTCTACTTCTTTAGATGGCCCAGTTCTCCATTCAGCTTACAGGAATANGCTACCACTTCTAGTGGCTGTGCATGTGAGGAAGTGCTAAGAGAGAGTACAGAGAACAAGGGTTGGATGCCAATGCCCTCCTTTACCCACTCTGTGCTCTGAGTAGTTTCCTGGCTCTATTTTGTCATTTGATACACAACTTCTTTGTTTAAAGTAGGTCAATGCCAACAGTTTTCCTTGTGTATTCTTTGAAATATATGCCCCCTCCTCTTTCTGGCTCCTCCACTCAGAGCCATGCAATTTNCATTTGTACATATTCATCAAAACCTCCAGAGGTCTTTCTCATTATTGTCAATATTAACTCATATATAATCTNATGTATTCATGGCCACTGTCATTTTATTGAAATGTTGGGTGAAAGTGAAGATTTTAGCATGCCTTTATTAATCGGTACACATGTTCTGTAATACTGATTATATGTACTAAGANGTAATGATTATACTGGTTTTAATTTGTTTGTCATCAACCATTCTTTTATTAGTATCATGTTATTTACACTGAAGTCTTTAAAGTGCAACATTCATTGTCTTGCATGCTGTGCATTAATTCAAGATAAACTCTGTATCCCTGGTACTTCTAAGACAATGACACAGTTTGTCTGTAAATTAACTGTTTGCTTGCCTCATATATTGGTTAATTTACTACCAATTTCTACAAGTTACCATTAAT
>LZPO01067717.1:11182-21618 GCA_001675575.1 Neotoma lepida
TCTTAGGAAATGGCACCATTAGAAGGTGTGGCTTTGTTAGAGTGGGTATGGCCTTGTTAGAGGAAGTGTGTCACTGTCGGGGCAGGCTTTGAGGTTTCCTATGCTCAGGATACCATCCAGTGTCTCAGTCAACTTCCTGCTGCCTACAAACCAAGATGTAGCCAGCACCACATCTGCTCCTGCACACCATCATGCTCNGTATGATGATAATAGACTCCACCTCTGAAACTGTAAGCTGCCACCTCAATTAAATATTTTCTTTATAAGAGTTGCTGTGGTCCAACCAAGCACCAGGCCAAGTTCTGGGAGTCCAGTCGAAGACAGGGAAGAGGGATTATATGAGCAAGGGGGGTCAAGATCATGATGGGGAAATCCACGGAGACAACTGATCCAAGCTCAAGGAACTCACGAACTTTAGACTGACAGCTGTGGAATCTGCAGAGGACTGGACTAGATACTCTGCATGTGGGAGACAGTTGTGTAGCTTGGTCTCTTTGAGAGTCGCCTGGCAGTGGGATCAGGATCTATCCCTGGTCTATGAGCTGGCTTTCTGGAACCCATTACCTCTGGTCAGAAGCCTTGCTTATCCTTGATGCCGTGGGGAGGGGCTTGGTCCTGCCTCAACAGAATGTACCAGGCTTTGCTGACTCCCCATGGGAGGCCTTACCCTTTTGGAGGAAGGGATGGGAAAAGGGTTGGGGGGAAAGGCTGAAGGGAGCGGGAGGAGGGATGAGAGCGGGATCTCTGGTTGGTATGTAAAATATAAAAATACTATAAATTAAAAAAAATTACTTAAAAAATAAAAAGAGTTGCTGTGGTCATGGTGTCTCTTCACAGCAATAGAAATCCTAAGACACCAACTAAGAATCCAGGTAATTATAGCTGTTAAAAGCCTAAANTTCTCTGTTTAACAGGAAGACAGAATAACTGATGCCAAGCTTCAGAATGCCTAGGGCCAGCCTTCTCCTAGTTGGCAAACTTTAAATTTTCCTAGTACCCTTGTAATCTCCACACTTGGGGGGTATTCACTGGGCACTTACTTCATACTGGTCTCGTAATTTGGATCTTCTTTGTTCTGCTCTCTGGAGCCACAGATAGTTATTGCCCTAGTCTGTCCTTCACTACCCCCAAATACACACGGTGCCTCCTGTTTCAAGTATCTTCTCTGTCTAGTGTTCTCTATTGTGCACCCAAATTTCTATTAATTTCATCTGGTTACCTCATGCTCATTTTTTGTTAGGATCCTGAGCAAACAGGATCCTAATGGTCATATTTTTCCTAGACTGCTAACCCTCAGGCTGACACTATTTAATTAAGCTATTTCTCCTTAAGNATAACAGTAATGCAGTCATTGTCTTTTATAATTTGTGCTTTTTCTACAACTGTGCCCCAATATTTAACATACTGCTTGATAAACACATTGCTGGAGGCTGAAAGAAGTTCAGGCTTATCACTGTAGAACTGAAACCTTGGAAATAAGTAGCATCACCCATCAATAATAAAAACAATGAGGCTCCAGACTTCCCTCTTTGTTAAGAAGTGGGTGGAGGAAAAAGAAACTATTAAACATCTAAATATTTTTCTCCAGGAGGTCTATGAAAAGATAGTGGGAAAAATTATTACAGTAACAAATGTCTACAGTAATCTGAAAGAACTCGGCATATAAACTTTATGACATAAAATTTGGGCTGAGGAGATGGCTCAGAGAGTAAACTGCTTAACTTGAAGGCATGAGGACCCAAGTTTGATCCACAGAAATCACATCTAAAATAAAATTTAATTAAAAAATTTAATTTAATACATGCAATCACGGGGTGTGGAGGTAGTGATATGCAGCCCCCTGGGAGCTGAGGGACAGGGCACACAGCCTGGTTTACTTGGTGAGCTCTGGGCCAGTGAGAAGCCCTATTTCCAGTTTAAACAAAACAAAACACAAGTGTATCACCCTTGGAAAAAAATATGTTTGTCTTCTCTTTCTTTTACATACACACAAATAGACATGTAGGCATGTGTGCAGACACATACATACATTCAAAACCTAAACATTTATCAAGAAAAAATAAAACAAGTAGAGAAAGGCATTTTAAATGAATTCTTTATTACATAATAATTTTCATGATGAATTAATCAAATACATTTTGATTGTTATAGATTAATTCAAAATAGGATAATTACATAAACATTTGGAGTACTTTTTGATGAGAAATTCCCATTTAGGATCACGTCTAATCCCTCAGAAGGCAGACACGCCATGGGGCTGTTTCTGTCTGCTTACTAGAATGAAGAGTTGAAGTCCTTAAACCATTGGGGAAACTACCCCAGTTTCACTGCCAGATAATGCCATTGATACATCACAGTGCTACCTGTGCCAAGTTCAGTGCTATTGCCTCCTGCATCAATATAGGAAACTCTCATAGGAACAAACGAATAGGCTAGTATTTGCAGATGACAAGAGTTCTAGCCCACCAAATTTGACTGTTTCTTCTAGAACAGGGATAGGGATTTTTATAGTGGGGACTAGAATTACAAGGTGCCTGATGGTGATACATGCACACAGAAGCTGAGATTACTAACAAAGAGAAAACCGTGGAGCTCTCCTTACTGTGTTATCATGGACCTCAGGGAAGGGTTCCATATCTTGAGATTGTCATGGTAGGGAGAGAATCTGAGCAGAACAGAGAGGGAGAGGAACAAGGGAAAGGACATCAAGAAGAAAACAGACAGGCTGGAGTCAGGTGCCCTGCATGGATTTCTTCATAACGNCATTTTCAATTTTTCTAAAACAGATGTGTTCCTTTTGTGAAGAAATATGTAATAATATGCAAAAATACAACCAACTTTCTCTGTTTTCCTGATATTATGTAGAAAAGATAGCAGAAAAATTACAGCAACCAGTCATAAGTATTTATTGGAGACGAAATGTAAACTACTATGTAAAAAGTTAGGAATACAGAGAGACTCTTACATGAAGTCTGGTTTAAATGTTGTTTATATGATAAATTCATCAGATATGCATTTAATTAGTATTATATATATATATTTTAGTTTATCAAATACAATAGCTATGTAAATATTCACAATACATTTTTTTCTAAGTGTTGCTTAGATTTTTGTCAACCTGACACAAGGTAGAGTTGTTTGAGAAAAGAAACCTCAGTTAAGAAAATACCCCCATCAGAATGATCTGTAGGTAGGCTTGTGGGNCATTTTCTTGATCCATGATTGATGTGGACATGGCAGTGAAGTCCCCTGGGGTAATTTCCACAATGGTTAATGACTTCAGTTCCTCATTCTATTAAGTACACAGAACCAGCTCCATGGTTTATGTGACTTTTGAGGGATTAAATGGCATCTTGAACTACTCCAAAAATATTTATGTAATTACTCTATCACCCACGATGGGTGATACTGTCCCTGGAAATGTGGTCCTGGGGTGTATAAGAAAGCAAGCTGATCAGTCCATAGAAAAATGAGCCATTCAGCAGCATTTCCCCTTGGTCTCTGATTCAGTTCCTGCCTCCAGGTTCCAGCTCTGCTTCAGTTCCTGCCTTGGCTTCCCCTTATAGACTGTACTAACTAATCCCTGTCCTCCCTAGGTTGCTTTTGGTCATGGTGTTTTATCACAACAATCAAAAAGCAAACTAGAACACTGAGGAATTTGCATATACCATCTCACATATTCTAACAACACAGTAAGAATATCCCCCCCCCTTTTTTTTGAGCCTTTTTAGGAAAGGCTCAAAACCAGAGAGTCTTGACTATAGTCATTTGTGTCCCGCCTGAGTTTCCAGCCTGTCCACAGCAGCACATCCAGAATCAATCAACCTTATCCAACACATGAACCAGTGAGGAAGTCTAGACTGGACTTCAGTTAGTTTTGTGTTTCCTTTTAATCATCTTTACTTCCTCTCCCCACTTCTTAGAGTGATCCGTTGTGATTTTGTGTAATTTAAAGGGTTTATCAGGTCAAGCTGTGCTAAGGGGTGGAATTAATCACTATGTATGCATGTCCCTTTGAATATGTCTTTATATGGGATTTAAGAAACTAGGAAAGCAAGATAAGAGGTTGGATTAGGAAGCAAGGAGCAAGGATTTGGGTCAGTGAATGGAGGATTCTGGTGTGAGATTGAGCAGCAGTCCAAGGATGATCTTCATGAGCATTGTCCAGCCTATCCTGGACTCTTTTCTACTTTTTCGTTGTTAGTTTTTGTTGTTGTTGTTTTATCAAGACAGGATTTCTCTGTGTGTCTGTCCTGGAACTCACTTTGGAGAACAGACTAGCCTCGAATTCAGAGATCCTCCTCCTGAGTGAGATTAAAGACTTGCACCACTACACCTGATTCTGTTCTAGTTTTTAACTGAAGATAACAACTACTGGCTGGTTATGAGGATTCTCTTATTCTTTCATAAAGTGAGTAGCATGTAACCTGTTCAACAAGTCCTAACAATGGGTATTTGTTCTTAAAGTATAAAAACTAGAATTTTCTCGGAAAGTGAGTTGTATAGTCACTTCCTTAGTGGCTATACCAGGTGCCTTTGGATCCTTTTGTCTTCCTTAATTATTTCCCTTCAACTCCCTGGTGTAATGTGCACTTTTGTTGAACAAAGTGAGGCTGCCCACCTCTGGTATGCATTGAATAAGCTAGGCTTTTGCCCAGTGATGGCCTTTTCTCCATCTTCTGAAGATAAACTATGGCAAATTGTCAAAAAAGCTCTTCATGGACCTGTATTTGTTGTTCATTTTTCTTTTGTATCACACTCAATCCCTATTGAATCTATTAATTCCTAAAACATGGGATGGGACTCTCACTTTCCCTTTTGTCTCCCTTGTCATTCCTCATTCCTCTCAGCTCCTCTCATCTCCTTCTGTCACTCTAATCCCCACTTCCCACCAGACTGTTGTAACTACATGACTGGTTTTTGGACACGCCATAACCCTTTTTGGAAAGAGTCATGGGAGACATTAATCTGGCAATGTATTTCACCTTCCTGACCTCCTTTCCAATTGAGCCCTGGGCNCTGGCTGGCCAATTCTCTAATCTCTTTTGCACTGGACACTTTCCTTGTTACATGTCCAATTAAGGATGGATTCCTGGCCTTGTGTCACCTAGGGACAAATCCAGGGCCTCTCAACCTCATGATATGCTGTCCAGATTGTTCTCCTGGGCATCTTTTCCTTGTTACCTGGCCCACGTGTTCCCTTGGCCAGTGACTATGGCACATTTGTCACAGTACATCTGTAAACAGAGTTTTTGTTAACTCGGGCTGCCAAGAACATAAAAGCAAAGCAAACAGCTAGTAAATGGAAGGATAGAACAGTTGGTTTTANAGAGAGACAGCATTCCTAAAATGAAAGGGTAACCTGTGGCTTAGAAAGATATTCAGCTAGGCTTGAAATGAGAGAAGTCTCCATATTTTCAGTGGGTCTAATTAACACGCACTGTTAGCATCATGTGCAGCTGCTTCTCCTTCGGACAGCTAATCCAAATCCTGACCACTGTGTCAGCATCAACCCTCTCTCGGGAGAACTGCATGTCTTTCCTTTACTAATGGAAACACCCCCATGGAAGGCTTCCTTGCCTCAGTTCCCTCTGCCCACTCATCTTATTACCACTAGATGTCAGCAAAATCAGTGAACCTGAATATTTCCACCTGTTCTCCCTGCTTCCCAATCATCTGAATCTCAGAAAAAAAAAAAAAAAATCCGAGGTGCACATGACTGCCACTGGAATAATGGCCCTGTTTTGTCACAATCTAGATGCTGCTGGTATTACTGTATTCTCTTGGTGAAATCAATCAATAGTATTACTTCTGCCCTTTGCTCTTTGTCGAAGATGCATTTAGCCTTTAATGCTTCACAGCCACCCCTTCCTATTTGCATGTTGAACTGTCTGCACATTCTCCTCTCTCCTCCTGTAGATGAGAATTGTTTTAAGAGGAAACATTTCATTTATCTTTGAACAGCCCCTCTTTTTCGAGTATTTGCTACCTATCTTATGTGCAGTAGGCAGAATGTTGATGTCTTGGGTAAGCAAACCTACAGGAGAAACTATTTTGTGTTTTCAGATTTATTTTCTTTCTGTTCCCAGACTATTGAATTTTTTCTGTAGTACAGCACTACATGTGAAATACATTGCATAGTTTAAACTGTTTTGGATCTAAGGTATCTTTCAAGTGATAATCAAGCTTGGACTACTTTGTTATGTTCTAGGGGAAATTCAGAGGTCACAAACCAATGACACCCTATCCCATTGCCTAAGTTCAAAATTTAATATTCATAGAACCAGCACCATTGATACTGTGATTCACCCAGGGCTTGTGGCCATTTGCCATAGCTATACCTTCAAAACTATTACTGAAGACAAAGCATTAGCTACAAAGGCCTGACATTACTTCATTTGGTCCTGTTATTAAACATGCATTTGTTTAAATATTCCTCTTCCTGGAGCTAAGAAGGTGAGTCGAGGGGATATACATGAGGGAATAGGATTCTGATGGAGGAAATGACATAGGAAAGATTCTGGAGCAGCAAACATTATCCCCTAGTGTGTTAAATGAATAGTAAGGCAAGAGAGGGTAGAGATGATAATATCAACTATATAGGGCAGGATTCCTTGATCAGCTATGAAATGATGCAATTGAATCTCCATTTAATCAATACTGCTCTGACTGCTGTTTGAAGAATCCTCGGTAGAGTAATGGGTAGAAATGTGGGTACCACTTAAGAGGTTAAGGTACTAATTCAGAATGAGATCCTGCTTTGATACAGGGAGGTATCAGTAAGAATTAGATGACTCTGTATATATTCCAAGGACTTTCTTCAATGAACAACTATTTTATTGTAAATGCTGTGATTTCTTTTAGTCAATAAAAATCTTTGCAAGCTATATTTTTCTTAAAATGAATTGTATCATCATGACACCTCATATATATTTTTGTTGGTCTCTAGTAGAGTTGAATTGATCTGAAGAGTGAGTTTTTCATGGTGTTTTAGCAAGAAGTGCCAGTTCCAATTAATTTAGGGAGTCTGTGTGTGAATGTTATACAAAGCAGCATTGATCTTGAAGCTTTCATTTTTACCGATTTCTACTTCACAGGCGGAGCTTTTTAAATCTAGGAATTAAGGAAGGATTGATCTTCATAAGCTTGTCATATTAAAAATTTGGTCAAAATCCACCAAGTAGTTTAAATGGTTCAGCATGTGAGAGAAATGTTCAAAGAGGAAATTGTACAATTCCTATGCTAAAAGCTTCGAGACTTGGGCAATCGGTTGCTTTTCTTTCATCTTATGTCAGTCAGTGTGGTAACTTATACTCTTTGTCTCAGGATCTCCAGAGAATGCAACCACTTTTTAATCATCTTCTGTTTTCTTCGTATACTGTGTCATCCTCTGTTTTCTTCGTATACTGTGACTTTTTCCTTGTAATTTCTATTGGGTTTTCATTTCCTCCCCCCACCCCCCATCTTTCCTTTGATTTGAGGATTGATGTAAAACATGAAGATAATTAACCTTGGTAAGACAACTTACAAACCAAAAAAGTGAAAAAGTGGTAGGAAGAATACACACATGAGAATAACATGCGTTTTCTGTAAGGGAGGTAGGTGTGTGTGTGTGTGTGTGTATGTGTGTGTGTGTGTGTGTGTGTGTGTGTTTTATTTATTTGCAGTTCTACTGAATTATCAAATACAAAACATGTGCTTATCTACTGTATGTAGACAAAAATGATTTCTTAGCACCTATTCTTGCATTTTTTCTCATTGAGAGTAAACACACCTTTATTGGCTATGCCATTCATTCATATGTATCTTTCTAACTGTACCTGTATGTAAGAGCTGCTCATTATGCCCCATAATAGAGGCATTATTGCCAGGTGTAGGTTATTTTCATCCTAGCTCAAGCTAACTGCAAGCTGATCCCATATGTAGTTGTAATCAATAGCATGATGGAAAATATTTTGCTTTAGCATNACACACTGATTCTCAAAGCGTGGACATGCCCTAGCAGCATCAGCATCAATTGCAGACCTGTTTGCGTTGTCGATTCCAAAGTCTGTCTCATACTCCTACNTGTGAAACTGTCGGGGATAGGATGGTGATGGTTCCNATATGCACTAAGCTAGAAATCAGTAAAAATGTAAACTTCCCAGTCTTTACAGAATTTACCATGATAGATGATAGATTTATTGACATGACTGCCTTCCCCATTTTCTTGATCTTCTTTAGCAGGCTGGTCCTGTCATATAGTTTTCTGTCAGTTTGAGCTCCGGTAGTCACCCTGGTGGACTCAAGAGAAATTATTCAGGGAAAAGCAACTCTGTTCTCCTGCTGCTCCCATCACTCCTGTGGCAATGGTTCAGAACAGTATTTTGCAAATACTCCTCTTCCTGGTTGTGTTGAAAATGAGAGGGCTGGGATACCCTCTCCCCTTGTCACTGAAGTGGCCATATGGGGACAAATCTGGTGCTCGCCTTTGTCCCAGTATAATAAATATCAGTCCCTTACACTCTTTGAAATGCTTTGGTTTTGATGGTAAATTAGATTATAGTGAATATAAGCCGTAAGAAATTCTGGCAACTATTGGAAACTTATCAGAGAAGGCTTCAATGAGGAAAAACATATTTAGGACATGAAAATGAAAGAAATGGAAGTACAGTGAGTAAGCAAGACAGACCAAGAGATTGGTGTGGGGTAGCCTCAGCAGTCAAGAAAACTTAGAGGTGGGATGTTCCAGGGGTTAGGACTGACGTGAAACAGTAGATTACCATATGGGCAGCTGAAGCAGTTCAGAGATTTGGCAGTAGAAGTAATAGTTAAAGCTGACAGTGTGAGTAGCGATTGGTGCTGAAGGATCCAGAAGCGATACTAGGAAATTTTACTATTATGAATGCCCTGAATAAAGGGCTATTTGAAATTGTTTGGATAATTATTTGACAGAAGACTGCTTCAACTTTATTTTCTTTTTGTGGTAGTTCTGTGTGTTTAAAATGTTTACTAACAGACTTCCCATCAGTTCTGGGCAGTGTCCCAAAGAAGCAGTCCTTGTGTTATGTATCTGGACTAATTTTGTTCAATTTTTGTCTCAGGTATTCAAATTAAGTTGAAAATCCCAATTATTCCCATTTAATAATTTTTGCTTTTATATTATCAGAATACTAATGGTGGACTTTTGAGATTTGTGGCCTATGGAGTAAGAATTATAAAAACATAGCAAATATGTTATGATACTATTTTTGAATATTAATATGAATATATTCTACCATAAAGTGTTCAAATGGGAATTTTAACTATAATAATTTATATGGCTAAGATTATGCATTTTAGTTAGTTTATAGACTTTGTAAACAGTTTACAAAGTACAAATTTTATGACAAAAATAAATTGAAGATGAATATTATTACATAACAATAAAAAAGTATATTTGAATTCACATAATAGATGCTGTTTAGATTTTTGGTTGTTATACATTAATTATATGTCCATGACAAGGTTTGAGAGGCTTTGTCTACGGCATGGTTTATAAACTGAGCACCTGTGTAACCGAATTTCACTGTGTTTATTAAATCTAGCTGTAATCTGTTTCTCTATCTTTCCTTTCTGTTTTTCAGCAAGGTTAATGTATTTCTACTTTTCCCTGTCCAATTATAAGATAATAACCTTCATTGTTCAATTAATTGTTGTGTTTTCTTAACTATCAATACATACTGTATTTCAGAGCTGATTGCCTGTAAAAAAAATAAAACTTAGCAATTCTCTCCCTTGCACTTTGTTTAAATATGACATAAATAATTAATATACTGATTATGCCTTTATTTAATTAAATATTATATTGTGGTAGATAACAATGAATACTTTCTCTTAATGTTCAAAGCAAACTCTCATACGCATTACTAACTGAAAGGTATTTGGCCTGGTCCCTTATGAAGCCATACATGAGGAGAAATTATTCATTATCTGCAGATTATTTAATCCTTGGTTTGTGGTTTTTTAAAGTGTATTCTTGAAATACCCTCTCTTCTTTCTCTCTATATAATTAGTATATACAGGCAGTTTTTAAGTACTAAGTTTTCTATGTATAACTTTTAGAACTTTCTCCTTAATGATTTTGAAATATGGTCTTGCCATGTAACCTTAAGTTGATGATTCTCCTGCCTCGGCCTCATAAGTGCTAAGAAATAGAAGTGTTTATTGAGTTGGTATTCTTCTTTGACTGATGAACTGGGCCCTCTGGAGGCTTCAGACAGTTATTTGGCTTGAAGTGTCTGAGGGCCCCCAGGCGGTAGGATCAGGATCTGTCCCTGGTGCAGGGGCTGACATTTTGGAGCCTAGTGCCTGAGGTGGGAAACCTGGCACAGTCTTGGCGCAGGGAGGAGGGGCTTGCCCTGCATTGGCTGAGAGTGCCAGACTCTGGGGACTCACCATGGGACACCTTGTTTTGG
>LZPO01067720.1:7686-21568 GCA_001675575.1 Neotoma lepida
AGAGAGAGAGAGAGAGAGAGAGAGAGAGAGAGAGAGAGAGAGCATCCTACCACACGCACCACTGTGTCTCATTTCTAAAATTTAAAATATATTTATATTTGGAAATGAAAAGGTTTATCTGGCTTACAGGCTACAGATTATTGTTGAGGGAAACCAAGGCAGGCACTCATGTCAGGAACTTAGAGGAGGAACTGAAGCAGAAACCACAGAGGAATGGCTTGTTTCCAGGCTCATGCTCTGCTACTCCTTAAACAGCCCTGGATCACTTGCCTGGTGAAGGTATCATTCAAATGGGCTAGGCTCTCCTGAATCAACCAGTAATCAAGAAAATGCTCTACAAACAAACCCACATACCAATATGGTAGAGGCAATTCCTTAATTGGGTATCTATCTCTCTTTCCAGATGTGTCTCGTTGACAACCAAGAATAGATACCTTATGTACATGCATAGATGGGATGCATTTGATTAAAATAAATGCTTTATAGGAAATCTATGTGACTTTATGTTCAAAGAAAAACAATTAAAACTAAACAAAATCAGATGTATTTGGACCAATTTATAATTGGTGACCTGGAGAGAATAGTAATAAAAAAAATCACCTTCAAGAAATTGTAGTATGTTAGCTGAGAACATTTTTAAAACAAGGAATTTGACATTTATATTTGCATTGTCTTTTGTTGAAATATTTTACCAGGAAAATAAAATTATATAAATGTGCATGTATAAGAATAACTAATGAAAAAAGAGGCATACATTTGAAAAAGTGCAAGGAGACATAAATGGGGGAAATTAGAGGGAAGAACGGGAAGGGAAAATGATGTCAGTAAGTATAAGCTCAAAAATAAAAGAAATTTTTAAAAAGTTGCATTAATTTTGAACACTAATGAGACAGATATGCTTGTGGGTATGTGTGTGTGTGTGTGTGTGTGTGTGTGTGTGTGTGTGTGTGTGTGTGTGTGTATAATTCCAGAATCAAACAAATCGGTAGAGTGTGCCTGCACCCTGAAATTTCTCTGGTGTTCATTCTGGACTCAGGTTGAAAACCTGGATCTATTTCATAGGGACAAAAGGTCATGTTGTTTTAAAAGCCAGCAAGTCTTTCCCTCCCTGCCAGAAAGCTGGCACCATCATATGTTATTTTGCTGACAGCCTGTCAGTTTGTAAACTAAGGGATGTACCACCTTTGCTGCTGTGATTTTCCTGTTCCCTCCCTGCACTTCCCCTGCCTAGGGATTCCTTGATATTGGAACTGACAATGGCTGCCTGTCCTCAATCCAACTCTTATATGCAAATTAGGTATATTTCACTAGTCCCTTTGTCTTCCAGTTATGTAAACTAGCCTGTTACTCTAATATACAAACTGCCTAGGAAGCAGACTTTCAAGTGGTTCTTTGCTTATATGTCCTCACAGTTGTCTGATACCCTGCCCTCTGTTCTTCCCTGGGTCCTAAGACCATTGGTGTGTTGTGGGGTCTTGGGGCTGGCGGAGATGGATAACAACACTTTTCATTGTATTTATTTATTGAGGATTAATATTATTACACAGGGTTGTATATGATCATATTTGTGCAAGTTTATATAATACATGTAAAGCTTCTTCCCTCATCTTAATCTCAGGCCCATTTCCCCCATCCTTGCCCTCATTGATCAACTTTGTTCTCTCTTTGGGAATGGGCCCCAGACTCTGCATTTTGATTGGTTGTAGTTTTCTGTAATTGTCTCTATCTATTACAAAGAAACGTTTTCTTATTTTTTTTTTCCCTCAAGACAAGGTTTCTCTGTGTAACCGCTATGGCTGTCCTGGAACTCCTCTGTAGACTAGGCTGGCCTCAAACTCACAGAGATTGGCCTGTCTGTGCCTCCTGAGTGCTGTGATTCAAGGTGTGCGCTACCACCACCCAGAGAAAAGTTTTCTTGATAAAGGGTAAGAATCACACTTCTCTGTGGGCATAAGGACAAATATTTAGAATGTAGTTAGGGATTGTCTTGGCAGAGTAAAGTGGCGGTTGTATGGTCACCTCCAAGAATCATGACTTCACTAATCATTGGTAGTTGGCTAGATTTCCAGTACCAGGGATAATTTTCTTCTTGCTGTGTATGTCTTAAGTCCAATTAAAAATGTGTTGTTTATTGCCAAGATATGTATGCCACTGCTGTACCAATAGGGTTATTGGGCCATTCTGGCCATTGCCATGACTCATAGTCATCTCAACTCAGTAGCATTGTTGTGTACTTCCTTATTTGGAAGCTATCATAGAACCTCTTGGAGGAGGAGACATTCATGTCTGCTCAGGTGCCTTTGGGCTCTGTGTTTGAAATGCATGGTATCGTTAGCAATAGAGAATTATCTACACATCTGGGGACAAACCAAGAAAAATAGCAATAACATATAATGTTTTTGGAGTCTCTTGAATAATTGGTTATCTAATACCAAATGGTCAGCCTTAAAAACATACACATACAAAACATGTACAATCAATTATCATTACAGACTGAGCAGGTTATGTATTGAAGAGGGTGGGAGGAGAATATGAGGGTTCGGAGGGAGGAAACAGAAGGATTCATTACACTTTCCAAAAGTGAAAGAAATTACAATAACTAAAAAGAAATGTAGCTAAGTAAAGTAGAAAAAGCCAGGCAGTAAGCCCTCATCCTCAATGTTCTCGGCTTCAGTTCCTACTTCCAGGTTCCTGCCCCAGTTTCTTCTTTGAATCCTTTGACTGTAATATGCAAGTCAAATAAATGCTGTTCTCCCTGCAAGTTGCATTTGCTACCTCTGTTATCACAGAAACATGAAACAAATTACTGATTGTGGATATTACTGTGCTATACCTGACCATGGGTTTTGTGTGTGTGTGTGTGTGTGTGTGTGTGTGTGTGTGTGTGTGTGTATGTGTTTTGGGGGTGAGGGAGTATTGGGATCACAATTAGAAATTTGAGTTGCAAAAACCACTGAATGCTCAGTGCTTAATGGACTATTTTGTAGGGAATTGGAAGATAAGTATTTGACAAGTATAGATGATAGAAGCCTGACTTAGGGAGCTTCAGAAAAGTGGAGCAAGTTGACTTGTTTATACAGGTTTGATGACAATGTCAACCACTCCTTGATGTTTGTCTTTCATTTTTTCAAGAAGAGCCTTGGGATAACAGCTTCATTAGTCCCCTCTCTTGTACAGTAATGATTGTACAAATAAACATGTTATTTTATTGAAATCTAAAATCTTTTCCACTTGATGGTGATGCCTTTCTGTATGCTGTGAGTATGTGTTGCTCTGATTGGTTGATAAATAAAATAATGATTGGCCAGTAGCCAGGCAGGAAGGATAGGCAGGATAAACAGACAAAGAGAATTCTGGGAAGAACAAGGTTGAATCAGGAGATGTCGCCAGCCGCCCAAGAAGCAACATGTAATGAGACTCAGGTAAAGCCATGGAACTTGTGGCAAAACATAGATTAATAGAAATGCGCTGAATTTAAGTCTAAGAGTTAGTCTGTAATACGCGTGAGCTAATGTCCAAGCAGTTGTAATTAATATAAGCTTTTGAGTAATTAATTCATAAGTGGCTGCGGGACTGCTGGATGGGCTGGACCACGTGGGGNCTGGCGGGATCCCAACAAACTTTCTCCTACATCTACTTTTAAGTAACAAACAGTGTTAGATGGTGCTTGCCCAGAAGTTT
Source organism: Neotoma lepida (assembly GCA_001675575.1). Classification (NCBI taxonomy): domain Eukaryota; kingdom Metazoa; phylum Chordata; class Mammalia; order Rodentia; family Cricetidae; genus Neotoma; species Neotoma lepida. Next base: position 11,368 of record LZPO01067720.1, read on the forward strand.
GATATTATCTGGAGGCTCAAATCTTCCTGGCTTTGACAATTTTCTAAACATACTGACTAAAGGAGTCTTGAACCAGTATTTACCAAGTTAAACTTTTTCTACCGTAACTGATTTCAGCAGTTAGTATCTCAACCATTTAAGGATAATCCATTTAGTTTCTTTTAAAATTTAGCAATGAGTTCAAGTGGATAAACTGTATATGAGTTAATTGGCAAAGTGGAGCCAAGATAGAATAAGGTAAATTAGATCACAGTAGCAATTACAAAGCAACAAAGGTCACCATTACACTAGTGCTGTTGATGGGATTTCATCAAGATGGTTCTGAGAATTTTGAAGGTGCTAGAGGTTGGAGTCACGTGATGTGGCTCTTCTAGTTGCTGCTGCTGAGATGAGAGGAAATGATGCTGCTGGAGTTCCTACCAGGAACAAAGTATGTAAAAGGACAAGGAAGCCATTTCTTTGCTTCCTTTTCGGTCTCCTCCATATCTGCTAGTGCCTGAATCTAATGAGGTCGGAGCCTCATTAGAAAGAGAAGCTGCAATTTGCATAATGTTGGACACAGCACCACAGAGTGATGGCCCGGGTAATTAAAGGGTGAATTTGGAGCTATAAGATGATGGGATAATGGACAGCACATTATGCTTATTTAGTATTCTTGATAGTCTACTCATTTCTCTCTTTTATTAAATGCATCTGCATTCCTCCTGCTGCTTCCAGGCTTTTTTAGAACACTGTCACATTCTTGTAATTTTCTATTTAACATTGAAATTTCTAATCTTTGACTCAAATCAGTGTGTAATGGGCCATCTCTCCATTCCATCAGCTCTTTTTAGAGAATGGCATTCCAGGTTTTCTCACCTTGGAACATCATTATGTCTATTGCATAAGCACTCCTAGGAGCATTTACTACCTATCTGTACTGACCATCTGTTTTTAAATGATGAGAAGGAGAAAATATGAATAGAGAGAGCATGATATCTTTTCATTCGTACCTACTAATATTAAGGAGTGAGAATCAACTACTTAACCATGCAAATTAAGTGTGAGTTAGGTACATATAGGATGGGACTCTGATTCAACTGAGTGTATGACTATGAAAAAACTTTCCAGTTTCCTCATTTCAAAAATAGGAGTAATAATGCATAGTTATTTCTATGTAAGAATTTTCATGAGCTAATTAAAATTGAAGTCCAGAGACTTGTAGAAAAATCCTTTGGAACCCAGTAAAAATGAATACCCCTGTAGAACTACTTGGAAGAATAATCACCCACACTCATGCACAAACACACCACACACACACACACACACACACACACACACACAAACACATATACTTAGTAGTATTTACTCTAGGACAGTCAGCACAGAGTGAGTTATGCGAAAAGAAAAAAAATCACACCTTATATATTAGTTAGTGTCTGTAACTGAGTCTCTTTTTGCGATGTTCAGTTTGGGTGCTCTATTTAAGATCACAGTGTCTTTGCAGTAACCTTGAAGTGTGGCCTATTTCTCCATTAGAAAACTGAATGACCTTTTTGCATATTATTTCAGTCCATATAATGTTACATATGCTTCAGATTGTTGACCAGGAAATTATTGAGTTACTTTGTGCACACAGTAAACAGGTCTAGTATCTTATATTTGGACAATATTTCATCATGGTGTAGTAAACATGAAAGCAATATTTGATTGAATAATAAATATTATTACTTATTCAATGAGAAGAAAAGCTGAAAGAATCCATGTTGTAAAGAATAGTAGCTAGATAGAAAGGCCAAACTAGGACACAAAAAGAGACTCAGTTTCAAAAAAAAAAGGTAAAACAAAAATAAATAAAAATATTGTAAATGAAAGAATGTGGCTCATACCTAAAACCTTCTCTGATTTTTAAAAAAAATATATGAATTAGTATGGCGACTTTAGAGTAAGAATCCCTGGCTATTTTTCAGTAAGCCAAATGAGAAAATAAATTTTAGTTATTTGGGAGAAAAATAAACTTCAACATTGCACCCAATCTATGCTCTTGTTCCTTAGTCACATGCCACATCAATAATGTTAAAATCTGTATAGGTACGATAATTGAATTTTTAGAAAAAAAAGAAGAAGGCTGAAATGGTAATTTTGATGAAAGAAAATCAAACAACAATATTTTACCTCTGCATTGCAAGTCTTATATCCTAAACAGAGGCAACAAAAAGACAGCACTTGGCTTGGGTCACCCAGCAATGCATGTTGATGAGGCAAGGTAAGATTAACAAGCTTATTCAAGAGAAGCCTCAAATCTGCAGCATGCTTGAATATTAATGAGCTTCCAGCTTTGCTCTTTCTTCATTGGACTACGTTTTCTTGCAAAGCTCATTCCATCCAGAATGTAACCTACATCCTGATTGGCGAGACACCCATGAAACCAAGCCAAGGCCATTGCTCTCAATGAAGTGCTGTCTGAAAAGAGACCACAAAATAGGACAGCGAATATTTGAGAGGAGCTTATGTCTAACCACTTTAATAATAAGCTGACACATGCCTGCAATAAAATTCTGAGTCAAAAAATAGAGTGGGATCAGCATTATGCTAAGTCAAATCTCTGCAGTGAAATGAGAATAAATAACTATGTGCTTGGAACAAGATGACTTGAGGGAATCACAGATTTACTGAACTGCTCCAGATCACAAAGGCAGTTTAATATCATAAGTTATCAAATTTACATAAAAATACGAGGGCATGCAGTGGTACAAAAATAATACCTTGTACCTGGAATACTATAAATTCCTGTATTTTTCATTATGCCAACAGATGATCATAGTTGAATTTAATTATTTACTTATATCTATTCATAAAATAATATACAACTGGTTGCAGTATCTGTTAACAGAGGAATAATCATTAAAATATAAATAAAGTTGTTTGGATGCATATTTCTTCAAAGTAAGGCAAGTTTTTTATTTGTGTCTCCCTAANCCTTAAAATCCTTGAATTGTAAGCACACATACAGAAAGAACCAGCATCAATACTTCATATAACCATCAAGAGGTGAAGAGAGTCACTGTATAATAAAATAGCATGGTAAATGTTATCTTAGATATAGCCATGGGAAAAATATATTTCAGTGCATAATGCATTTACCGTGTAGACATGAGGATCTGAGTTTGAATATCCAGAACATTGTAAAAGCAAATCTGATAGTACCCATCTGAAATCTCTGTTCTCCTAGAGGGAGTTGGGCAGTAGAGACAGGAAGATACTTGGAAGCTTACAGGCCAGGGAGCCTGGCAGACACAACACTATGGTGAGCAACAAAGAGAAGCTCCTTCTAACAAGCTGTCAGGCAAGGATGGACACTGAGATTGTCTTCCCATTTCTGCACCTTGCTATGGCACCTGCATGTCCCCACCACATATATACACACCCATACACATATGAATCACACAACCTCACATACCAAACCTAATAAATTNTATATACCATGTTATGAACAAGCCGTTTGCAAAATCTCTGAGCTTTAAAAAGAGAGAGAGAAAAGAGAGATAATACATTCCAAAGGATACTAACACCGAATCATGCTGAAAATAAAGCACACATTCACATACATACACACACACACAGTTAAGGATTTGTTTTTTGTCTCCATTCTTATAGGCTTAAAAGTAAACCCCAATACTAGTCTCAGTAATACTTTTTTGAAGAAATTAATTCTTCTTAATTCAGTATTCATTTGTGAATTGAATTCTCTTTTTACCCAATGGTAACTTATTGTGTTGAAATTCTATAACTGTTAAGAAAATACTAGTTAAACTACTGATAGTAAGTTCTCTAGACTCTTCTAGGAAACTTTGCAGATGGAGGGCCTACATTGGCCTTGGTTAACTCATCATACGAATTTATAACATGTTCAGCACTTGTTTACTCCTGAATTTAAGATTTCACTAGCTTAGAAATTGTACAATCACTTATTATACATATGTGTAAATGGGAATGATACCTGTCCTTACAAATAGAAAGTGGAGGAAGGTATTGGGTTTACTAATCAATCACTTTACCTCCCAGGCAGTCTCTTGTAAGCAAAAGTTTGTCCCCGTAAACACACAGAGGCTTGCATCATTTTTAAAACTATGGCCGTGGCAGGCTTTTCACTAGCTAGCTCTTACATCTTAAATTAACCCATTTTATAAATCTGTGTCACCACATGTTCCACATCGCTTTACCTGTGTGCTGTTACATGTTGTTTTCTAGATGGCATCTGCCCCTGCTCTGATTTCTGCTTCTCTCCCCCTAGTTCGAATGTCCCGCCTAACCTTATTCTGCCTCACCATTGGCCAAACAGCTTTATTTATCAACCAATCAGAGCAACACATTTTCAGAAAGACATTCCCATCAGTCTCTTGTTGAAGGTGGAGTTAGTGTTTTCAGCTGGGCTGAAACCAGCAAGCCTTGCTCAGCCTCCTATCTATTCTACACAGTACCAGGATACAGGAATGCGTGGAACCCTGCCCTGCTTTTTCATGTGGATGCTAGGATCTGAATGTCTCATGGTTGAGCAGCAAGTGCTTTGAACCACAAGACCATCTTTCCCACCCCATAATTAATCTTATTGGAAACTTTTATTGATGTTGTGATTAGATGCACATACATAAATATAGAATAAACATATTGACTTATGTACATTTTGTGAAATTAACATGTAAAACCACAACCAGGGTAATTTCTTCAACACTACCATAAACATAGTTATATTTCATCACTTATTCTTTTATTTTTATGTGTGTTCATTGAGTACTTTACAACTTTCTTAGTTTTTTTTTAACAATCATTTGCATTTATTTTTTGTGTATGGAGGGGGTATGCCATAGTTTGTGTGAGTGTGTATGTGTGTGTGTGTGTGTTCGTGTGTGTATTTATGTGTTTAGAGGTCACAGGTCAACTTGAAGGGGTCAGTCAGTTCTATCCTTTGATCATATGGGTCCCAGGGATTAATTCAGATTGTCAAGCTTTAAAGCACGCACCATAACTTGCTGATTCATCTAGCTAGCCTTACAACTTTGCTAANGATGTAGTCTCATGCATACATCTACCATGACAATCAGGACTTTGGGCAGTCCCATTGAGAGGAAGTTCCATTCTTTTTGCTGTTGAATAATTGACTCCACCTCCCTGTAGCCTTTCATATAATCTCCTGTAAACATATTCATGTTGGGGATATGAAAAGCTTGACACTTTTTATTTGTTACTTTATCATGATTTTTGTTAATCATAGCATTTTTACTATTATCTGCTGAAGAATGTCTGCATTTATTTATTATAGTCATACATTGCTACGTTTTTATGTGTGTGCCTAATAAATATATAAGTACAAACTGAAAATTATTTTACCAGAGTTTTACAAGAATTTATTGTCACTTTTTTCTCATTCTGATGGTTCACAGTTTTATATTACAATGCTTTTAATTTTTTATTTATTTATTTATTTTTTATTTATTTATTTATTTATTTATTTATTTCTGAGACAATGTTTCTTGGTGTAACAGCCCTAGCTGTTCTCGAACTCACTTTGTAGACCAGGCTGGCCTTGAACTCACAGAGATCCTCCTACCTCTGCCTCCTGAGTGCTGGGATTAAAGGCGTGTGCCACCATGCCCAGCCAATTTTTATTTTCTTATTACTAATATTTTCAAATATATCTTCATATGATCATTTGACACTGCATATTATTTTTGGTTAAATAACTTCATTTCTAATTTTAATTTAAAAGTTTTAAATAGATTTATGTATTTGTTGTAGGTTTTTGAAAGTTTGTTTGAATTCTGGTTATAGATATTTGTTTTAAAAACATTTTATTCCTCTCCATAGGTGGTCCCTTAATCATCTTTGTTTAGATTTCACATAATCCATGTTAACTTTGATGTTATAATTCATTAAAATTTATGTCTTAATAGATCATNTTTTTGGTGTCTATAATAATATTGTATGTAGCATAGGATCCTTAAAATTAATATTTCTGTATTCTTTATTTTGTTCAAAATGCTTTATAGGTTGACATTTTAAGTTTAAGAGCAAGATTTATTTTACTCGATCTTGTATAAAGTTAGATGCTTAGATCAAGGTCAGTGTTTAGTCTGTTGGATGTTCTATAATTGTAGTACTCAGTGATTGCATTTCCCAGTTGCTGAGATTACAGACATAAGCCACTGCATTTAGCTTTACCAAAAAAATTATCATAACACTTAGAATCAGTCTGTCTTAAAGGAACATATTTGCCCATTGTTCCTCTTATTAATTTTTAGGCTTTGAACTGATGCCTTTATTTTAGTTTTGATAGTGATGATTTATATAATTTTGCTGTAGCAATTTTCAATATTTTGTTAGGTTTTCTAGAACTTTTTATTTCATGTATTATATAAATAACTTTCTGTTTCATCATTTTCTATTACTTTAACAGTTTTTGTTATATTTGTGNATTTAATTATTTCTTTAATTCTGCTGGTTTTATTATCAGGTTTTTGACTTTTGTCTTCATCTAATTGCCAATTTAGCTATTTTTGGCCACATGATTCCTTCTAATGGCTTATTTAACTAGATGATACATGCTTTGATGTATTGTGTTTTCAGTTCTCTGAAATTTTTTTTTTCTATTTTCTTGAGATTTCTTTGTCCATGGATTATGTGGTACTATTTTCTGTATGTTTAGAAATTACTCCATATTATTTTTTCTGTTAACTGAAGATTTTATCTCACTATGGTCAGAGAATATACTCTGTTGATATTTTTTGAAATTGTTCAAGCTTTTTTTATGTTCCAGATATAGATTATCTCAAGGAATATACCATTTGTGCTGAAAAACTAACTTTATACTGTTAGTTGGAACATATCTAAAAGTATANATGCCAATTTGATTCAATTTGTTGACTATGCTTTTCAATTTTTTTGTATCATTGCCAATTCCTCTGTTCTGTAGGTTATGACATCTGCACCCTTGGCTATAAATTTATCTACTTTTTTCTGCTACAATTTCTTTCAGATATTACTGCTTCCTCTTTTAAGGTTGTTAGTTATATGAACATTTAAGGTCAGCCACTTGGTATATCTTGCATATTTTAAATTTTTTTTTCTTAGTTTCTCACTTATTTAGTTATTTTTGTATAATGTATAATGTTTCCAAATTACTCCCGCAATTTGGAGTTTTAAGTTTTGAATGCATTTTACTCTCTTGGCTGTCCTTCTACTTACATCATTGAATTTCAATCACCCTTTCTTTTTATTGACGAGTTTGCCATACCTCTATTTTTATTGCTGCATTAGGACAATTCATGTTTAGTGGAATTGTTACTGTCTTATCCAATAACCATGCCATCTATTTATTTGCATTCCACTTCGGTCATCTTGAATTGTCTACAATGTTTTTGTTTCTTGCATTTCTGTGGNTTATGTGAATATTTCATCTTCATTTATGATCAGTATTTTTTTAGTAACATTTTTCAGAATCATCTTCAGTCATTGCTCTGGGTATTACAATGTGTGTGACTTATACCAATCCACTGGCTTCATATTTTACAACATTGAGTAAAATGTGAAGCTCATTATCATTTGAATGTTTTTGCTTTTATTTTCTATGACGTACTGTTCTCTCAAACATCACATGGTGTTAATTCTTTTTCTTCTGTTACCAAATATGATTTGCAAATCTCACAAGTAAAAAGAAACATATTTCACACATTCATGTTCCTGCTATTTTACACTCAATGCATCAAACATTTGATAAAGATTCAGCTTTATGTAGAGTTGCAGCCTTGTGATCTTTACCCCAACCACATTGTCAGCATATTCATTGTTATGGTCCTAGTTTAGCTTTTTAGGCAGTAATGTTCCTTAAGACATCATGGATGTAGCTTATGACATTACCAGGAGACATAATTTCACACAAAACTCCTGGTTGCTCTGACTTTTCTCGTTTTTCTTCACCCTCTTCTGCAGTGGTCCTTGACATTTAGGTTCAAGAGTTGTGTCCGTTGAGACTGGGCTCCACAACTATGCATTNGTGTGTGTGTTTGCTGTGATTATCTCTGTCTGTTAAAAAGAGAAGCTTTCTTGATGAGGGGTGAGGACTACAAAAGAAAAACAAGTGCATATAAGTTACATTTATAAGTCTGTATAAGACTGAAAACTAGTATTTCTGTAGTCAAGAATACATATGAGTATATATATATATATATATACACATATGTATGTAACAAGCATTAATGAAACAAGACACCATAGATTTGAAAGAGTGAAAGGAGAGGGTACATGGGAGGGATTGGAAGAGGAAAGTGAAAGAGAAAACAGTGTAATTATACCGTAATTTCAAAACTTGAAAAGAAATAATTTAAGAAAAGATGAAGCTTTATAACTTGGACATGTTTCTTCATCTGGAGGTAAAGTGTTAGGGCACATTTTCTCTATGATCAGAGAGCCCTAAATTACTGGGTGTGTGTGTGTGTGTGTGTGTGACTTTAGGCAAGTCCATTAATTCTTCCAAACATTAATTTCTACTTATATTTACATCAAATGTCCACTTAACTGAATTTGTCAAGATTGGAAACATCTTATTTTTATGGGACAGACCCTCAATAAATGGCTCAGCAAAATGCTCCAAAACATTGATTTCAAAAATTCACTAGTTCAATTCATAATAACATGGACAATTGTAAATCAATATGCAAATATGTTCTTGTTATAAATTAGTCATTACTTTTGTGTCACTGTAACCACAATACTTACTAGACAACCTCAGGGAAGAAAGGTTTACTTTAGCTCACAGTTTCAAAGGATTTCAATCCATTGTGGCAAGGAAGCTGCATTGGATGGAGAAGTTCAATTCACGTCAACAAGAGGTTTTAAAGTACTTTTAAAAGCAACTAACACTCTCCACTATTGCTAAGGATCTTAGCTGGGGTAATCCTTGTGGATTCCTGGGAATTTCCTTAGTATCAGGTTTTTCCTTAACCCCCTAATGTCTCCCTCTATCAAGATATCTCCTCCTTTGCTCTCCCACTCCATCCCTCCCACAACAGGACCATTCCATTCCCTCATGTTCTCATCCCTCATGCCCTCCCTTTTACCCCACCTACTACCATTTTACCCAGAAGATCTCATCTCTTTCCCCTTNACAGTATGTAAAATGAATAAAAAGTAAATTAATTAAAAATAAAATAAAAATTAACTTGAATAAACTTAAGAAAAAGAGCAACTAACAGAGACAAAATATTTAACTGATGGTCTTTGTCATCAGGTTTAATTTCCTTCACACTTTAAGCTGTACCATATTTTATATACTGCAAATGTTAAAACCCATCATGCCTGCCACATTTATGATACTATATGCCATATTTTGTTGTTTATTTCTTACCACATGTATCTTTTCTTGTCTTTCAGGTTCTTGCTAATCTTTCAGAANAATTTAAAGCAACACACTGCTGATGTTAATGTTGCTAACATCTCACTGGAAATTTCACATCACTTGAAAGAAAGGAGCAGAGTGATCAGTTTGGTTACATGACTATACTTGAGGCGATTCCCTGATAACTTATGGAGCTTCCTACTGGGTTTGCAGACAATTTGTTAGGGCTTCATAGATGCTTCAATTTGGACTCAAAGTAATTCTGTTTTCAGAAACTTCCTGTATTTTATATGAATCAACCCCTACTAAACATCTTGTACACCACATAGATGACCAAAAATACTTTGCATCTGGTCAATTAATTTGTGTCTTCAGCAGTAAAATAATGTGAACAAACATTTCAAACATCAGAAAATTAGAAAATCCTGGACTCACCTAACAAGAGAGGCCAAAAGGGCAGTAGGAACCACATGGTGAACATAAGAAGGCTCATAGTTAAGTTAGGGCATGAATCCCGAAAATGTTTGTTGTCATTCTCCAACTGTGAAGGTCCTACCATCTTTTATCTGCATTCCGATAGCATAGGAAACTGATAGAATGAGACCAAACAAGAGCATGTAGTTTGTGCTTTAAAAAGAACATTTAGACTGATAGTATGGTTAACCTATACTTTCTTCAATGAGAAATTTCAAGAATAAGCCAGTGTGGAATCAGAATGGGCTCAGCCTGCCTGTGATCACCAAATCTGTCTTCAGTTTGGAACAGTTGAAGTCTGGGAAAGAGGTGGATGGTTAGCATATAACACAAAACTTTGTTTTCTAGTTTATTTTA
>LZPO01067723.1:11402-21501 GCA_001675575.1 Neotoma lepida
AAAGTCTTGGAGAGATCAAGGATACAAGGAACATACCTAAACATAAAAAATAATATACAGCAAGCCAACAGCCAAATTTAATAAAGAGAAACTCAAAGCAATTCCACCAAAATCAGGAACAAAACAAGAAACAAGGAACAAGACTCTCGTCATATCTATTAAATATAGTACTTGAAGTTCTAGATAAAGCAATAAGACAACTAAAGATAATTAAGGAGATACAAATTGGAAGGGAAGAAATCCCAGTATCGCTATTTGCAGATGATCAATAGTATACATAAGTGACCCCCAAAATTCCACCAAGGAGTTCCTACAGCTTGATCAATACCTTCAATGAAGTGGTTTGATACAAAAAATTCACAGAAATAAATAAATAAATAAATAAATAAATAAATAAATAAATAAACAAATCAGTAGCCCTTCTATACATAAACGATAAATGGGCTGAGAAAAAAATTAGGGAACAACACCCTTCACAATGTCTACAAATAATATAAAATATCTTAGGGTAACTCTAGCCAAGCAAGTGAAAGATCCATATGAAGAGAGCTTCAAGTCTTTGAGGAAACAAATAGAAAAAGATATCAGAAGAAATTGAAGAAGATATCAGAAGATGGCAAGATCTCTAATGCTCCTGGATTGGTAGGATTAACATAGTAAAAATGGCCATCTTATCAAAAGCAATCTACAGATTCAAAGCAATCCTCATCGAAATTCCAATGCAATTCTTTACAGAACTTGCAATAACAACACCCAACTTCACATGGAAAAACAGAAACCAAGGATAGCTAAAACAAGCCTGTATAATAAAAGAACATGTGGAGATATCACCATCCTTGATTGCAAGCTGTACTGCAGCGCTCTGGTAATAAAAACCACATGGTATTGGCATAAAAACAGACAGGTGGATCAATAGAACTGAATGGACCCTCACATAAATCTACATAACTATGGACACATAATTTTTGATAAAGAAGCCAGAAATATACAATGGAAAAAAGAAAGCATCTTCAATGAATGGTGCTGATCTAACTGGATGTCAGCATGTAGAAGAATGTAAATAGATCTGTATCTATCACCCTGAGCAAAACTCAAGTCCAAGTGGATCAAAGACCTCAATATAAATCTGTTACATGGAACCTGATAGAAGACAAACTGGAGACTAGCCTTGAAAGCATTGACACAGGGAACAATTTCCTGAACAGAACAACAATCATTCCAGAAATAAGATCAACAATCAATAAATGGGACCTCATGAAACTTAAAAGCTTCTGTAAAGCAAAAGTCACCATCAAAAGGACAGAATGGCAGCATACAGAATGGGAAAAGATCTTCACCAATCCCACATCTGACAGAGGGCTGATTTGCAAAATATATAAAGAACTCAAGAAACTAGACATCTAAAAACTAAATAATCCAGTTAAAATGGGATACAGATATAAATGGAGAATTCTGAACAGAGCAATTTCAAATTGCCAAGAAACACTTAAAGAAAAGTTCAACATCCTTAGCCATCAGGGAAATGCATATCAAAATGATTCTGAGATTCTATTTTAAACCTGTCAGAATGGCTAAGATCAAAAACACAAGTGACAACACATGCTGGAGAGGATATGGAACAAGGGAAGCACTCCTCCACTGCTAGTGGGAGTGCAAACTTGTACAGCAACTTTGGAAATCAATATGGTGTTCCCTCAAAAAATTGGGACTTGACCTACCTCAAGACTCAGCTATACCACTCTTGGTCATATCATAGAGACACTTTCTCTACTATGTTTATAGCAGCTTTATTCATAATAGCCAGAAACTGGAAACAAACAAGATGTCTATCCACCAAAGAATAGATAGAGAAAATGTGGTACACTTACACAATGGAGTATTACTCATCTGTTAAAAACAAAAACATCATGAAATGTGCAGGCAAATGGATGGAACTAGAAAAGATCATCCTGAGTGAGGTAACCCAGACCCAGAAAGATAAATATGGTATGTACTCACTTATAGGTGGATATTAGCTGTAAAAAATAATCTTGCTACAACCCAGACAAAGAAGCCAAGTAACAAGGAAGGCTCAAGAGGGATACATGAATCTCACTGTGAGGAGATATAGAACAAACATCACAAGTGGACAGGGTGGAGGGTGGTCTGGATGGGAAGGTGGGCATGAGAACAGTAGGAATCAGATGAGGGAAGGATGGAGGGAGAGAGTACTAGGAAAGACAACTGGAATAAGGGGCATCTCTGGAATGAACTAGAAACCTAGTACAATGGAAACTCCCAGGAATCTATGAGAGTGACCCTATCTAAGACTCCTAGCAATTGGAGATATTGAGCCTGAATCAGCCATCTCCTGTAACCAGGCAAGACTTACAGTGGAGGGACTTGGACCCCAACCCAGCCACATAACCTCTGACCTACAATTTGCCCAGCCTACAAGCTATGCTGGGACAAAGGTGGCACACAAATTATGAAAGTGGCCAACCAATGACTGGTCTAAGTTAAGGCCCATTCTATAAGAAGGAGGCCACCCCTGACACTACCTGGAGGGCCAGGACCCAGAGGCTGGACAGGCCAGAAACATAGGGTAGAACCAAACATGACTGGCAAAAAAGGAAAAAAAAAGTAAGTGAAATGATTCCTAATGACATTCTGCTCTACTCATAGATCATTGCCTAGCTTAATTGTCATCAGAGAGGCTTCACCCAGCAATTGTTGGAAACAGATGCAGAGACCCATAGTCAAACATTAGGAGGACCTCAGGAATCCTGTGGAAAGGGGGTGGGAAGGATTATGGGAGCCAGGGGGGCCAAGTGCCATTGGCCATGTCAGAGGAGCAGCAAATGGCAGTGGAGGGACTTGGACCCCAACCCAGCCACATAACCTCTGACCTACAATTTGTCCAGCCTACAAGCTATGCTGGGACAAAGGTGGCACACAAATTATGAAAGTGGCCAACCAATGACTGGTCCAGGTTATTTCCTGATGGGTAAATCTTGGATAGGCAAGACCTGGAGACAACAGAGTCCAGAATGTCTTTTGCTTCTGTTGTGCCTTTACATGTTGCTGCTGCTATCTTTCCCTGGTATCTGGTATGGTGTGAATGGGTGTGGGGAGATCCCCACTGCCTGTAATGTAATATGTTTATCTCATGGAAACATCCTGTTCTACCGGGCATTTTTGCCTATGGATTATTATGAAGATGGTTTCTTCCTAAGCTGTACTGTCTAATTGATGACAATAATAATGTTAGTTTAAATAGAGTATTGACAATGAAAAATAAAACAAGGAAGTGACACACAGCTGGAAAACATGAGTTTCTATTAAGGAGCCATTTAGAGTGTGGCTTAAGATAATGATTAAGAAAGATGAGTCCCAGAATCGCAGCTAGTTTAAATTCTTTTAACCTTAATGTTGGGTGATGTGTTCACATGTTTGGGAGTGCATCATAGCTGAAACAAAGCTTTGAAAATAACTTAAAGTTAGACTAAGATGTTTTTGTCAAATACCTTTGAGATGGAAAACCCAAGAAGAAAATCTAACATTTTTGAAAGGCACATAGTTGAGTGAAGAACTCTTTAAGGTCAGGGAACAAGAGCAAAGTAGACCAATTATCATTAGCTAACTTGCCTTTATCACTAAGATTGGTTGATGACCAAAGGTGATGATTAATTCCTGCCCTTAATCTCCTGATATAAAAAAAAATCTATTGATAAATGGGTATGTACTCTAAAGATTTAAAGTAGAGCTGACTGATTCTTTTTCATATATAAAAGTTTAGATTTGTGATTCCTTTAAGATTCCTTATAAGATTACCTTTCAAGATAAGTAAAAAAGTGACTGGCCCTTTCTTTGTAATCATAAAACACAGCCTGCCAGTAAAAGACCTGACTGAGAAGAATAGCTTGCTTGCTTATACTGTTAATCTATAACTATGTACGTGGGTTCTCAGGATAATTTGTTTTTCACCTGTAATACATAAAATGTTTAAACATGTAAGGTATATGGTAAACATGCTTTTTTTTTACTTTTATTCATTGTAATCATTCACTTGAAAAATAGAATGTAACCACATTGTAATTATTATATTGCCTGAAGGATTTTGCTAGGTGTAAGGGAAAGAATAAGCATAGAGTTAGATGCAGTTAGAAGCAAAACATCAAGAATAATGATAGAGTTAGAAGGAAAACATCAAACAAAAAGGACATTTCTGGATAGAAGTAAGGATAGAGAATAGAGAATGCAAAAGAAGAATAAAGAAAAGGTTTGAAGGAAACCATCAGGAGAGTGTATGAGTGTCTTTCCCCTAACCCCCTCATACAAAAAAGTCATAGTAGGCCAACTCCGTGGATTCCCTTTGAGCCCTGTGCTATTGGAAGCTGGCCACTGAAACAGTGAAAGCCAAGGACACCACAAGAAAACCCACAGAATCAACTAACCTAGACTCTTACGGGCTCACAGAGAGTGAACCACCAACCAGAGAACTTGCGTGGGACTGACTTAGGCCCTCTGCACATACATTATGGTTGTGTAGCTTGGTCTTCTTGTGGGACTCCTAATAGAGGAAGCAGGGGCTGTCCCTGACTCTGTTACCTGTTTTTAGGACCCTTTCCTCCTACTGGGTTGCCTCATCCAGTCTTAATAGGAGAAGAGATACCTAGTCTCACTGCAACTTTATATACCCTGGCTAGCTGATAAACATGGGAGGCCTACACTTTTCTGAAGAGAAAGGAGGAGTAAATGGGGGTGAAATTGGGGAGACTGGGAAGGGAGGTAGAAGGGGGAGGAACTGTGATACAGCAGGGAAAATTATTAATTTTAAAAAGTTATGCTAAGAGTTTTTAAAAATGAAAAAATTGAGAGTGCTTCAGATTTCATTGTTGGGAGGTTTCTCTTCNCTGTTTAGGTGTAATCCTAAATACTTACCATCTAATTGCCTAGAAATACCACTGTTTCATTCTTTTTTGAAGGTGTTGTTAAAATGAATAATTCTTTGTCAAAAAAGATCAATTTCCAATAATGTGTAGGTACTGTCTTTAATGTGGAAAAGTTAAATTTCAGTTTATTTTATTCTTTTATAGATGATACTTCTTTAAACTCCAGATGAGTTTACTTTGACTTGTAGAAGATTCCATTTCTATTGGGCTATTCCTCTTGGTATTTACTTACCTTTTAATGAATATGCATGTATGCATATAAATGCATGTATATATAGATAGGTACAAATTTAGAAATTCTCCTTGCATTTCACACTTTCTAAATTTGTATCCATAAGCAATGATTTCAATTCTGGAGTTTAAAATTTGTTGTTTGTTGTATTTCTGCTTGGATTTTACTATAGTTACACACTCATTTTTTATTAACTAGGCTAGAGATGAATATGAAGAGCTAAGCAAAAATGATCCCTTCCAGAGAAGGTTTTCTAGGTTTCTGCTACTGTTAGGATAGTCCAACAAACTGTGATTACTAATCTCTAACTTTGAGGTTTTCAGTTTCTTTGGGGTCCCAGGCTATACAAATCAGAATCATGGACTGATGTGAGGCAATCGTAAGTAATACATTCCGAGAAGCTACTCTCCTCCTCCCCATCTGTTGCTGTCACCAAAATAGACAAGTTTCTATGCCTATCAATTTTTTCCTTGATTGGTTGGTAGATGGTTGGTTGGCTAGTTGATGTTCTGTTGTTTTTGCTGATGCTGTGACCTCAACCTAGTGCCTTATGGAAACCAGTAGGCAAAAGTGCATTTCCACTTTTCTGCATCTCCAGCCCTTGTTTTATAGAAGCAAGGTTTTCTACATGGCCTAGGCTCGTGTCTTAGTTAGGGTTTCATTGTTGTGAAAAACACCATGACCACAGTAGCTCTTATAAAGGAAAACATTTAACTAGGGCGGCCTTACATTTCAGAGGTTTTGCTCATTATCATCATGGTGGGAAGCATGGTGGCATGCAGGCAAACACGGAGCTAGAAAAGGACCCGAGAGTTCTACATCTGGATCAGTAGGCAGCAGGGAGACACTGGTCCTGGTTTGAGCATCTGAAACCTCAAAGTCCACCCCTAGTAACACACTTCCTCCAACAAAGTCATACCTACTCCAACAAGGCCACAACTCCTAATAGTGCCACTCCCTGGTGACCAAGTATTCAAATCTGTGAGTCTATGGGTACCATTCTTATTCAAACCACCACAGATGGCTTCAAACTTATAATCCTCTTGTTTCCCCCTTCCAAGTTCAAAGATTATAGAGTTCTTACCATATTAGGCTATTCCTGATTTCTGATAATATTTCCAGTTTGAACTAGAGGCCTTCTGAGAGGCAAGATTAAGAGGAGATTTCTTTTAGATGTAGTTTTTGCTATTTCCACACACCAAAGACTTAATGTACCAATTCCTATTCAGCTTCAGCGTGTTTCTTCTCACCAAGCTAAAAGAAGAGCCCTAGATTTATTTCATCTTACAATTAAGTTCTTCTGAATCACTGAGGGATCCCATGCCTCTACATATGCAGAGTGAATTGGAAAGAAATAAAATTGTGCTTTTAATGCAGTTATACTCCTAACACTATGTTCCATATGAAAATTGTTTGTATGTCTGTGTCTGTGTCTGTGTCTGTGTCTGTGTCTGTGTCTGTGTCTGTGTCTGTGTCTGTGTCTGTGTCTGTGTCTGTCTGTGTCTGTGTCTGTGTATGTCTGTGTCTGTGTCTGTGTCTGTGTCTGTGTCTGTGTCTGTGTCTGTGTCTGTGTCTGTGTCTGTGCCTGTGTCTGTGTGAATGTTCTGTAACATTTATGTTACAGAACATTCATATTAAATGAAAAGCAAGAACACAAAAATAAATAACTTTTTAAATTTCTCACTAGTTCAAATTTAAAGGAAAATATAAAGAATAATATAAAACTAACAACCAAGTCTAAACTACACAAATATTATATTAAATTCTTCTATATGTGCCTCAATTTTATTTTGGAATAATATGTTAACTGTTGTTGTTTGTTTCTTACTCTCTTTGGGGGGCCCACCACCCAGCTGTCAAATAAATCACACATGGAGGCTTATTCTTACTTATGAATGCCTGGCCTTATCTTGGCTTATTTCTTGCCAGCTTTCCTTAAATTATCCCATCTACCTTTTGCCTCTGGGCTTTTCCCATTCTCTTACTTCTGTATCTTACTCTTACTGTGTGTAGCTGAGTGGCTGGCCCCTAGAGTCCTCCTCCTCTGGCTGCTCAATCTTAGATCTCTCCTCCCAGTTTTCCCCTTCTGTATATACTCTCTGCCTGCCAGGCCCACCTATCCTTTCTCCTGCCTTGCTACTGGCCAGTTCTTTATTAAACCATCAGCTGTTTTATGCAGGCCCAGTAACACAGCTTCATAGAGTTAAACAAATGCAACATAAACAAAAATAACACACCTTTAAATAATATTCTACCACAGATAACAAACTTAATAACTTTGAATCACAGTTAATTGAAGAATGGGGAATTATTCATACATTCTTTCAATTAATATAAGCTGACTCAAAATTAAATATTATATTCCATGCTTAGCACTAGAGATTCAAAGTAAATTATATGATTTAAAACACTTATGTTGAGGTCAATACTGGAACTATGCCTTTTAAAATAATATTTTACTATGACTATGTTATTGATGATTCAATCTAGTTCCATAAACATTTATTGAGCACCAAGTAAAAATCTTGCAGTGAAAATAAAGCAGAATAAAATGGTATAATTATGAGAAACCTGCTTTATTACCTACCAACATTGTATATCTAAAAAGAATTGACTCATCTGGGTGTATTACCCTTGACTTTCACCTCAATTTTGATTATTTATTAATCCTTGACAAAAAGATCAATATATTGTGAATCCATTTATATACACTCAATATTGTTAGATAAAGTATAATTATGGAATTACTATTACATAAAGAAGTAGCAGATAGAACTATGATACTTAGAGATGAGCTATATCTCTCTCATTTCCTGTAGTATACTGAGCAAGTAGATATAACAGTATTTCTTTCCATATGAATGAAATATTTTTAAATTTGTTGAAGAGCCTCAGTAAAGCCAATGAAAAGAATTATTATTCCCCTTGGCTGGCAGTAGAAAGTACACTAAAACTGGTAGCCTTCATATCAAAGTTCTTGGAATTTCTCCAACTGCATTAGCAATTGATCATCTTAATTGTACGGTCCATTAGCTGAAATCTGCATCAAAAAACTATCATGTAAGATTCTTTCCAATTCTGATCCATTCATTGTAAGGTCAAAGATTTCCTGCTCATTGTGAAATAAAACTAAATACATCAAGTCAAAGTGTTTTTGGTTCACTAAGTAAGCAACTTCAAGTCAGTCATTGTATGGCATGCAAAAAATAGTTCCATAGACAATTTCAGAAATTTTATAATGCAAGAATAGTCCTGTCGAAGGTCTGGACACCTTCAGGAAGTTGGAAAACCCTTTGTTTTCTGTGATGTATGTGCTGGCCCACAGACAGAGTTGACACACATCTAACTGATAATAATCATGAGTATGGTTCTAAATAAAAAGATGAGTCAAAGCCAACTGCATGGTAAACAGATGCTTTCAAGACAGAAGCATCATTAACAGAAGGTAGTTTTCAATATTTGCTTAAATATAATTCTTACGCAAATGTGTTTAGATAACCAAATATTTAATAGATCAGTTCCACATTCATTCCTTTACTCAGTCAAACATTAACCTTTTTGAGCACTTATTATGTTATTCATGCTGCCACATCANTTTAAGCAACAGACACCCTATGTCCTCAAGATATTTGTGACCTCACACATGCTAATACTTTTTCAACAAATTTAATGAAAATTTATCAAGTGTTATTGTCTATCTGAGACATTATTTCTCCATTTTCTTCCAAATGGTACAGCAAAATACTCAGAATTCCTGCTGAAATCCAAAGACCATGTGTGTCTATATCTCAAATTTTATTGACTTTGTCAAAAGATTGATTTAACTTAGAATATGGGTATGTCAGCTCAACATTGTTCTAAATCATACATATTTTCACGAATTACCTGGATGATAACATGTATTGAGTACATGTTGGCAGATTTAAAAGTTATTTAAAAGTTATAGCTCTCTGCAAAAAAATGGTAACATTGAGTATCTGTTTCCCATCTTCCTCTATTTCATTCTCAGATGCTCTCCCAGCCTTACAAATCACCAACAACATTCTAAATGGATAACCAAGTTCTTATGATAGCTAATCTCTTCTTCTTTGTTTTGAGATGGCTCCTAGGTTTCTCTAAATGACGTTTTACTCAACCTTAGAGTCTTAGTTTTCCTCTTTTCTTGTTTCTGTGATCAAATGCCCTGACAAAATCCATGTATGGGAGAAAATGTCTAATTCTCTCACAATTTTAGGTTACTCTCCATCATTGCATTTCAGAGGAAACCATGAAGACAAGAACTTGAAGCATGTAGCCATATTACATCCACAATAAAACGAAGAGAACAATTAATGCATGCACACTAGTGCTCAACTTGTCTTCTCCTATATATAGTAACAGATCCTGTGCTTAGTGATGCTGATCAGGGTCCTTCCTACAATTAAGATGGGTCTTCCCAAATAATTTCACTTANTAATGAGAATCTCTGACAGACGCCTAGCTTAAACTGGACAATCCCTCATAAGTGTGCCTAGAAGGCTGCCTCCTATGCGTCAGCTTGACAATTAATCCATTTGTTGTCAACCATATACATCACAGTGTAGAAATAACCTTCCACCCCTTGTCCCATAAGCTCACAACTATTTTGTAATATAACAAACATTCAAATGCACCTTTAAAAGTCCCCAGGGTAATTAATAGCTCCAACACAACTGTATCAGCTGTGTGCGCTAACTCTGGGAGAGCACTTTCCTAGACATTGTTTTCAAGAGGCAGGAAACTTGTTCAGGCTAGGTTTTCTTTCTTTCTTTCTTTCTTTCTTTCTTTCTTTCTTTCTTTCTTTCTTTCTTTCTTTCTTTCTTTCTTTCTTTCTTTCTTTCTTTCTTTCTTTTCAAATTAGCCTACATCGGCACATATTGGAGCTACAGGTGTGTGGGAGTTGAGCTTGGGCAGT
>LZPO01067724.1:9992-21479 GCA_001675575.1 Neotoma lepida
ATAGAAGAGTAATTATTATATTAAAGGCAAAAGGTGTGAATATGTTTAATTTTACAGATTTGATTCTTGACAATATTAGTTTTGCATAAAAGAACTATACCAGCCTCCTAGAGAACCTTTTAACATTAGACAATTATCTTGGAAACAGCACTGTTGAGAAATTAGATTAGGGAAAACTGGGATCTGACTGTGCTTCGATCATTCACTAATTCCTCTCGGTTTCAGTTTTCTTATTTGTAAACTGAATATAGCGATTTATTCTTACCTATTCATAGTTTTGAGATAAAATGAAATTATTATACTAAAGGACTTTGAAGTCTGTAAATGTCACGAAATTATGAAATATGGTTATTAATCAAAAGATCCTGAGACAGGACAGGTTGGAAGAAATCATTCCTTATCAAGAGGAAGCAAAACAAGGGGTCTGTTCAACTACATGTTCCCATGTGTGACAACACTTCCATTTCTTGTAAGAGAAAAATCATTGATTTAATGTGGCATATTTGCCATTCTGTCTTTTCTTGGTCATTGTTTCCATCCTCAATCTACCAGAAATGTGAAGTTAAGTAGTTANCCAGGAAGAAAGCAATCAAAGTTCTCCCACACATTTAAAAGGAGTAGTGAAGAAAAAAATAAAACCCAGGGATATAAAGAAAAAGTGGAAGATGGGAAAGAATTCTATTTTCTGTTAAATAGTGCACACAATCTCTTTGAAATGTGTGCGTTTGGGAGGGCAGGGAAGAAGGAGACAATGAAAGGAGAAATAGGAGCACATTGGCTTTTGATTGCTAGGGATAAAGTGGAGCTATTTAATCGCCAGATTGCCCTCACACTGTGTACATCTATTGTGCTGTGCTTGAACCTAAGAGGCAGTGCTGTGGTGCTTGTTAATTTCAGCACAGTGTGAAATCCCCCCCTTACTTAAAGGGAATAGTTAGTTCAATTGATGCACATTTCACTGAGTCCACAAATCAATAAACCACTCAGAAAGAAGTAAAGTGTGAATCTTCCTGCATGGTCTCCTGATAGGAGAGACAAAGAAAGGCAATAAGATCTGAAATCCCCAACTGGGAGTTAAGCCTGCTTTCACTCGTCTGGCTCAGCAGATGACGTCATTTAGTGATGACTGATGAATGTTATCTCTATAAGCCCCTTCCTGTGGGCCTTTTGCTCTTCCAGCTGGGTGTCTAAGGACTATTTTACAATTTCATGTTGTTTCTTGGGAGCCAGTGGAGCATGGATTTTTTACTTGTAGTGGAACAGGACAGGGGACAAGGCAGGTGGAACCCATCCAGCTGCGGGTTTTGAAATATGAAGTANTCTGCTGGGTAAAGCGTGGGACCATACGGGATACTGACCTTTGGGCATAGTCCAAACCACAAACCGTCTGTAACTGGTCACAGGGTACTGAACTGGGGATAAGACACAGGACTCCAGAATTAGGATCCAAGGTAGTAGTCCACTTTATCACCCAGGGATTTTGATTGGAAACAGCAGAAACATACGCTGCCTATTGGAAGCAAAAAAGGATTTACTGTAAGGTTACTGGGGACTTGTAGATGGACTGGAGGCTGGCAAGCTTTGCTTGAACAATTCCATACATCAAAACTCTCAGCGGATTAAAAACCTAAATGTGGAAGGTAAAACTATAGGATGTTGGATAGTATAGCAGGAAAATATCCTCATGAAATCACAATTGGGAAGGATTTTCTTACCAGACATCCAAAACACCATCTGTAAAGGAAAAGACATATCTTTCTACTAACAAATTAAAACAAAAAATTTCTACTTTCAAAGAATTCTAAAGACACAATAAACCAGGAGATGCTATTTGGTACACTTTACAACCAATGGCTGAGATCCAGTATGTACAAGNCACTGCTACAAATATGAAAGAAGTTATATAACGCAATAGACATGCATATAGAAGAACTGATCAGACATTTGACAGGAGACAGAAGGGATGATAAATACATGAAAGTGTCTAGCCTCACTAGCATCAAAGTAGAATATAACTGCAATGATTAGCCCGTGTCTTCTCATGAGAGTGAAGATACTAACGAATGAGACAACATTGAGAAGAGGTGAGAATGTGAAATTAGAGGTTCTGACTTCACAGCTGTGAAGCACAAATTTGCACATGAGCTAGAAGAAATCTTTAAGTCTCCCAAATAAATACCAATAATAGGCATTAATTAATAACAGGGTGGATCCATAACAAATGGGTCCAAAATATATCATGAAAAAATATCATGATGTCATAGAAGTTATTACAAATGAAGATATTTGCATGTCTACAATTGCTCAGGACAGAACTTTCCAAAAGACCTCAAAAAGAATAAAAAAAAAAAGAATATAATTCCCACAGTTCCCTACTAAAGAACTACCAGGGAAGATGGACACTGATAACTAGAGATGAGAAGTCTCCATATCATACCTAAGTAGATGGTCACAAACTATTATATCTTTTGTTCTTTATCTATTTACATTTCTTAAAAGACATTTACTTTCTTTCATTTTCTTTTTTTAAAAATGTTTTTGTTTTTGATTTTTTGAGATAGAATTTCTTTGTGTAATAGTCCTAGCTGTCTTGAAACTCACTTTGTACACCCATCTGGTCTCAAAGTCACAGAGATCCACCTGCCTCTGCCTCCTGGGTGCTGGGATTAAAGGCGTGCCCAACTACTGCCAGAGACATTTGCTTTCTTATCAGTGCCATTTTCACTTTCCTATTAAGATCATATCTGCCCAAATTCTAACTCCTTTTTCTTTAGAGATCGTGTGTGTGTGTGTGTGTGTGTGTGTGTGTGAAGAAGTGTATGTGCACATATGTATGTGAATGTCCCATATTTGTGTTTGTATGGAGGCCTCATAAAAGTATGGGATCTCACAGACATGGAATTAAGGGGGGTTTGCACGATATGTGCTTTGTCATCTTAGTGCTAGGATCCAAACCTGACCCCTCTGATTGCACAGCAAGCTCTCTTAACCACTGGTTCATCTCTCCAGGACCTGATTGCCTCTGTTAGGGCCTGATTGCCTCTGTTAGCTATACACTATCTTTCCTCCTAGAGTATTCATTTGAGAGAACTATTGCAGACAGGATCTGTGGCACATGTGCAAGCTCCTGGACAACAGTCACATATCTCCCAGAGCCAAAAATGAGACATTGTAATCCTAGGGCTTGGGGCTTTTTAACTATAGCACATCATGTCAGAACCTTGGCTTCAAGCCCTANACCACCAGCTTGTGCTTTGTGCNCCGAGGGTGAATCATGCAATGAATCTGTACAGCTTCTTTCTAAGCTTTGCAGTCACAGCTTTATAACAGAGCAAGCAAATGGTAGGACTTACTAAATCAACCTTTATCCTCTCATGAAATTTTCAAATGACTGTGCTTCAAATATTACTGTTGACCAAGATCAATTGACTGAAATGCCAGACTATAGATAATACCAGTTAAACATCTTTTAGATTGACAGGGTCCAGAATACTCCATCTTAGGAAGTTTGATTCTGACATCTGATTTTAGTTTTCTTCTCACTGGTGAGACCATGTCATTGTTTGGATTAGAATACACATGCACACGTGCACACACACACACACACACACACACACACACACACACACTGGCATCTCGAGGATTCTTTAAGGTTGCAGTCATGTCAGTACCAAAACAAGACACCAACAGAAGCAGGGCCTAGCTCTCCAGATGTTATTATGTACTCTCCCATCACACATTCTCGACTCCAAGCCCCAGGACAGAGGAAAATTAACTCTAGGTAGTGAGAGACTTCAGATATGTTACCAGCCAGCTTAGCAGTCACAAAACCAAAAGATTCTCAGAGCAAATTAGGATGCTCAAATTGCANGATCTATCAAAGGGGAGCAAAGGGAAGTGTATATGCAATGAGTTAGCTGACTTGGGTGGCCTGGAAGAAACACAAGGCCTGAATAATATAGTACGCACTGTTTGTATACTCAACATCACTCTGCCATAGTCTCCCAGAGGTGTGATTACAAGAAAAGAGATGTGTCTAGTATGGAGGATCAGCACATGCATGATNCCTTGGGACAAAGCTATTATATTTATTCTATTGGAGACTACAGAGATCAGTAAAGCTGGGAATAACCAATTAGCCTAATGAGCAGCCATGGTTTTTAGAGGCTATCTGANGCCTGGATTGGTAGTGCTAATGAATAATAAGTGAACACTTCTTAAATACAATTATTAACTTACTTTACTTGCTTCCCTCTCATAATCCTCCTTTTCCTCATTCTCCATGTCCTCCTCCTTCTGACAGCTTTATGTAGTGTAGGCTAACCTTGAAATCTCTGTGTAGCTNACTCCTGATCCTCTGGCCTCCACCTANCATGTTCGGAGATTATAGGTGTGTACTGCCATGCTGGCTTTACTTGCTGGCTTTTTATTTCACACCTACCACATCCTGTTAGATCTGCCTATATATAATAAACTTTTTGGTTATGCACTACCACACTTAAAATACCTTCAAAGTTTTGTCTGTGTTTATAAGTTACATACTCCTTCACCCAGTGGAACTGTATATTCTCAAAAGCAAAAGCATGTCATACATCTAATCGACAGAGACTTAATCATGCGCCCACCTCATCNATGCCCAGACATGCAAGGTCAAGGAGAACAAAAACCTATAACTTCTTTGGCTGAGTAAGTACTGTTATCCACCATAAATTCTCATCAAGAAGAAATTAGCTAAGAAGGAGATCAAAGTACAAATAGGAAGAGAAGATTTTGCACTAGATAGTATCTAATAAATAAATGTCCATCACATGTCCATAAAAGGGATATTTGTAGGAGAGTAGACTTAAGAGTAAAGTGAAAACATGGTTATTGGAAATGAGACAGTGAAGCCATGATAGGACTTGGCCCAAAAAGGTCTTCAGTATTTATGGAGTTCAGCAAGCCACGAAATTCTGCATTTTCATTGGCAATCATATTGAATCTTCTTAAATCATTTCTATAAATCATTCTTCTGGAATGTTACTTAGATGATGGAGTAATAGAGGCGCTCTCTCTCTCTCTCTCTCTCTCTCTCTCTCTCTCTCTCTCACACACACACACACACACACACACATACACACACACACACGTCCCCAGACCTTCAGACACGTACATTTACTTATTTTTACCTTTCAGAGAAAACTAAATTATTGCTATAGCACTTGACCATAACTCAGTGACCAGGATTCTTGATAATTTAAATAGACTAGAAGAATTCTTGGACACCTANCAGCCTGATTTTGGAGACTGTTCTAATTNTCTAATAGGCATCTTGAAGGTTCTCAGAGAACTCTAACAAGATTGAGTTTCAATCAAGACTACTAAAGTATTTAAGGAAGTTGTTCACTGTTCCTTAATGTTGGCATGAAGACATCTTTATTTAACCATCTTTAGACACAGAAAAATTCTTCCAAGTGTCCTATNCCTTCATTCCTCTTCTCACCTAATGACAAAACTGTACTCATCCAGTACATTTGACACTGTATTTGCTTTGTAAATAGTATCAAAACTGACATTTAAGATTCAACATTTTCTTTTTCATGTTCTTCTCACATAGTATAGAGGACTTAAGACTACAGGTGCACATCTAAAAGTGGCTGGTAAACATCGCTAAAGGTAATTTTCAGAAATAAAGGCNAAATAATGGCAGTATAAAGGTCTCAACATGTGTTAAGCATTTTATTTTACTTCTTACTGTAAAGGGAATCAGATATGTCACTCCAAAATACTCTGCTTTGGAAAAAGAACATTTTGTGTGGAAGTCAACTGAGAATCAATAAATAAGAAGAATTCTCAGCCTTCTCTTTCTGTCCTTAGAAGCAGGGCATGAAGTGTGGTATCAAGGTGGTTTCTATGAACATATATTACTAATAAATGTTACCATTCTCAAAGTCCTTCATGTATTTCATAGCTACTTCCCTACAGTCTGGTATCCTTTGAAACCTGAGCCCTCTTTTTTAGTGAAATGAAATTTAAGACCCATGAGTCTAACCTTTAAATTTTGTTTCTTTTCTATGAACTCTTATGCACCTAAATATTCATAAAAAATGGTCAGCCATTTCTCCTGTTAATCTGCATTTTGTTAGCTCAATTTGCAAGTCCTAAGGAGGAAAATTCAGTGGGTATAGGAATAGCCACAAATTTATTGAGGAAACAAAGGAATGTTGAAATAAATTGTCAAGGGAGATAAAGCCCATTTTTTTCTCTAGAGGGTATAAGAGTTGATTAAATCTATGAGAGCAATAGACTACATGTCTATCAGTTACACATAATTTGAAAAGATTAATGAAATATCTCCAAGTCCATTAAAGTACAGAATCTAAAACATGGAAAGACATGCTGTACACATTGATGGCAGTTTTCTACAGGAACTTATTTAGTTTTCCATAACATGCAAAATAGATAATACTTTTCAACTCTCTCATATATATATTTATATATATATATATATATATATATTAATGAGCATTTAGCAAGCTCATTATATACCAGGGTTTTATTCCTAGAAAACCTTCATGTTCTGAAGGTCAATGTTTCAAAGGTCTGAGGTTTTTTGGAAGGGCATTTAGAAAAACTCTTAGGGCTACTTGAGATTGGATTTTAGGTGTTAAGTTTTGAGAACTGGAAAATCAATTACTATGCCAGCTTCCTGGATGTCAAGATCAGCCAGTGTTTCACACAATGCCTGCCAGGTAATAAAGCAGTCAACATTGTCCCCATTCAATAATCTTTCATACCAACTGTCCAGTTTGACATTCCCCTTGAAGAAATCATTGTGTATGATACCTATGTCTGAGGTCTTTTAAAGTTAAGAAATATTTATTTTCCATATTTTCACAGTAGCTATCTGTCTGCATTATTCCTAGGGTGTTATTTACTGTTTATGTTCTTACTAGGGAAAATGAGGCAGTCAATTCTTATTATATTTAGATTTTATATTTATGATATTGTCTGTTTTATTTCTTTTGTGTTATTACACAAAATTACACAGATCAGGTGATGTATAACTGACATAAGTAATTTCTGTTTAGATTTTCTCTTTGATAGTTTCATGTATNTGTATTACATATGTGTTATTCCCTATACTCCCTGAATTCCCCCAGCAAGAATCCTATCCCACAAGCCCTTTTCCTCCATTTGCATCTCTTTGTATAGTTTTATGACTGGCTGAATTTAACTAGGGTCATCTATTTAACTATGAGTTTGATGTGCTTATCAGTAGGTACATAACTAAAGACAGTGGCTGCCCATTCCCCCAACATCTTAACCACTAGAAATGTTTCCTGCAGTTTTGGAGGTGAGAAGTGTAAGGTGAAAGTGTTGGCATGTTCAGTGTTCAGTTGTGTTCTTTACTTCCAAAATGGAATCTTGTCTCTATATCTGGAGTGGCTGGAGTGGATAAATTCTATGCCCCCACATAAGGGAAGAACAACACAGAGTAAGTATACTACCTCGAGTACCATCATGGATGGAATAAGTCCCCCAGTTACATCAATGAAGTCTTCCCTCATCCTCTGATCACCTTCAACACGGTCTATCTCTTGATTTTGCTGCATCAGTCATTCATTCCATTAGATGAATTTTGAGGAACAGATTCAGAACATACCATTCTGCTCCTGCCTTCTCATATGCACTTCTTCCATGTAACATAGTCCATTTCAAGTCCCCTCAAAGTCCTACATTGTCCCAACCCTATCTCAAAAGTCTCAAGTCCAGACTTTCATGTATGTCACATATAACTGAGACCGTCCAGTACCTTCCTGTTTGAGGAAAATTTCATTCCCATGCATATTTGAAATGCATATTCAAATAAATTTTAGGCTTCCAAAATACAATGGTAGGGCAGGTTGAGGTTAGATACTGTCACTTTGAAGGGGAATGTATACAAGNAAGTATAAAGGACTAAAAGGGCAAAGCAAATGCAAAATCCAAGAANGTAAACCAGATTAAAATTGGGGCCCTGGGAAGATTTGAATTTATGTTCTTCTTTCTGGACATAGTAATGGGAAGGTGTGAGCTCCCAAGGCCCTGAGGGGGAGCTACTCCTATGACTTTGGTGTGCACAGCTAACTTAACAGCTGTCAGGGATTGGAATTGGAGGCCTAAAAGGCTGGAATTAAATTCTGGAGGCTCTTAGATGATGATGATTTTCAGGTCTCCCTACTTCCAATGGCTGCACTACATACACACAAATTGGAGTCCCTCTTTGGGAGCCCAGGCTGGAGACTCTGCTTTGCACTTCTTTAGTGTGGACCCTCTGCAGTTGGCCTCCACCACATGGCTATTGTTCATGGTCACTTAGGCTCTTTGAGTCATCCTTCAAATTCTAGGTGGATATAGCAAAGCTTCCACAGTTCTTAAACTACATCCATCTGCAGAGTAGGCACTATGTGATTGATAACAAAGTTTACTATCTGCACTATCTCTGATGCAGAGGTTTGAGTTGTGCATAGGGCTGTTTGAGCCACAGTTGGAATGGTTAAAGAGAATGTTGATGGAATGCTGGGTGCAAAGACTTGAGGTAGCTCTGAGCAGCACACCTCTAGCTTCCACAGATACTCAAAGACAACTCCCCTGATACTGCTCTGCTACCAATGTTCTATCACTCTTGGCTACTGAAGAGAGTTACAGTCAGTCCTAAAGATCTTACAAATTATTCTGCTANCTTGATCAATAGTACTTTACTTGGCCTTTTAATAGCCATATTAATTTTATCATATATTTATTTGTCCACTATAATGGTTAATGCAGATATCAACTTGACAGGATCTAAAATCAGTTAAGAGACAAACCTCTGGGCATGTCAGTGAAGGAGTTTCTAGATAAACTTAATTGATGGGAGAAGACATACTTTAANTTTCTATGTTAACACTGCATGGACTGGGGTCCTGGACTGGATAAAAGGAAGAAAGCAAGCTGATCACGAGCATTCAGCTCTGCTTCCTAACTGTGAGTGCAATGTGACCAGCTGCCTCGTGTTTCTGTCTTCATACTTGTTNCATCATAATGGACTGTGCCCCAAACGGTGAGCCAAAGAAAACTTTTCTTTAAGTTCTTGTCAGATATTTAGTTGCTGCAACAAGAGAAGTAACACTATTGTTTTCTACAGCTGCAGTTGCCCATGTTCAACTGTGATCTGAACACGTTGAAGAGGAAATTCCAGAAACAAAGAGGTTGTAAATTTCAAATTGCACATTCTTTTGAAGAATATGATGGAATTTCTTGCCATCTGCCTCTGTCTTGTGATTTAGATCTTTCTTTTATCTGCACTGTGTAGGCTATCTGTTCATTACTTATCAGATCAACTATCATAATACCACTGTCACTGTCTTTAGTAAATCCTTCTTTAGTTAATAATAGCTGCAGAGCACAAAATTAGACATGTATTCTCCAAATACACTGAAAACCTGCAAAGTACATTCTAGAAATAAACCGATGAAAATTCTCAATGTAATAAAGAAAGAAAAAAACTCATCACTGAGTTTNCTAAGATCCATGTCAAGAACAAATCCATCTAGTATGAAGCTGTGAATAAGAAAAAAGAAAATCTTATTAGTTTAGCAGTCACATATCACATGCATTGCTGTTTTAGCTAGTGCATTATAAGTTTATTTAAGGTTGAATACAAATTAAATTTGCATTTGTATGTATAAAATTATATATACTGGGTTTAGTACCACCTATGACTTCAGGCATGCAACAGAGGCACCAGAACACATTCTCTACAGAGACTTGAAAGCCATTTTTAGGAATTTTTATCAGCAGTACTCCATTTATCTTGTCTCATTTAATTTTTTCATTTATTGTGTTGTCATAATATAATACCATCAACTAGCTAATTTACGANCAATATAAATATACTTCTCAAATTTTTAGAGGATGAGAAATCCAAGATCAAGGTGCCAGCAGGTTCAGTGTCTGATGAAGGCTACTCTGTTTTCAGAATGGACCCTTGTTATTCCATCATTAGAGAGAGTGGTATCTGAGTTCTCACANGGTGGAAGAGCCATAGTNAAGCTGACTCCTCATGCACTTACTTTATCATGAGTTGCATAAAGGCTCAACCTTATATGTGGGGGCTTACTGCCTTCATGGATCAACTACTTTCCACAAGTTACTTCTTCATACAACTATACTGATTAAGGAAAACTATTAAGCAAATTGGTAACACATTTAACCCATAGCAGTGTTGGTAAAAGTTATTTGTAACTCTAACATTAGTACTGGAGGTGTTTCCACAGTGACTATTTGAAATATGCATAGGCAAAAGATTGAGGTGCCTGGCATATATGTCTCCTCCCATGGAGGTAGAATAAGAAGATTCTTTGCTTCTTGTTTCAGCTGTCACACTGCGAATAGGTGTCCTTCTCATGGTTTATTTAACACCTTTTTTTGTTGTATTTTTGCACATGATGTTGGTGATTTCACTGTTGGAAATAGCCCCCACATGAAGTACTGAGATGTTCTGTATTATTCTAAGCATAAGAAAGCTGTGATGTGTCCTATGGCGGGGAGGGATATGTGTTAGATAAGCTTTGTTCAAACACACATGAATTATAATGCAGCTGTCCATGGGAGTTCAATGGCAATGAATCAACAATATATATTAAATTAAGTATCCTAATTCAGAGCTATTTATAATAGAAAGGTTTGTATTGATCATTTGACAAAAAGTGCTTGCAAGACTCTGCCCTNCTATTTCCCAGGGGCAATGATTCAGTATTTGCTAATTCAGTTCTTGTGGTGACGTTGTAGAACCTATGCATTGTGAATAATGGAAATCGACTGTATTTATCTCACAGTGTTGACATGCACAAACTGATGAGCTTTCTTCACAGTAACCATGCAGTTCTTGTCTTAATTTTCTTACTGTGGTTGGGATTTTCATTATTTGGCTTATTTGGAGAGATTTGTCTCTGTCTTCAGGATTTGATTGAGATAGGAAGAGGGCAGTGTTCTTTGGTGGATTTTTTTTTTTTTAAAGAATAGACTGCCTTCACCTTCAGGGTTGTTTTCAATTGTTAGTGAATTGATTGCTGGAATGCTTCGCCCTTAGTAGTTTGCAGAATTTCAAGTGGAATCCCATTTATGTGGTTTCCATCGCCCTTCTAAATTCTGATTAACCTGTTCATTGACACTTTGGCCCTTGCACTGCTTTGTGGGTTTCTGGATAATTATTAAAACATACATGAGTGCTGAACAGTCCTTGTTTACTTGATCATTCTGGACAATTTTTTTTCTTCCAGTCATAACTTACCCCCTCTCCAAANCCACAAACTAATTGGGGTTATCCAGGAATGAGGAACNAGAGATAGGGGAAAGAAGGCATGAGGACAATATTAGAGCAGGAAGNTTGTTAAACANCATGGCCCAGAACAGTTTTCGTTATAACAATTGCTCCTGCTGTTTGCAACCAGGCTCTCAGAAGCTGACACAGGCTGATAAGAG
>LZPO01067725.1:8045-21454 GCA_001675575.1 Neotoma lepida
ATGTGCATGCACATTTGTGTATGTACATGTGGAGGCCAGCTGTTAATGTTGGTGTCTTTCTTAATTGTGCTCCAGTTTATGCTTTTGAGATAGGGGCTATCATTGAACCTAGAGATTAGATTACAGATGTAGCCAGGATGCTTCAGAGATCCTCACGTCTCTTTCTCCCCGTGCTGGGCTTACAAGCATTCACTGCAGTACCTAGCCTTTTATGTAGCTTCTGGGAGATTGAACTCAGTCAGCTCTTCTTGNCTGTGTGTCACACACTTGACCAAATTGAGCTATCTCTGCAACCACTCTGTGATAGTTAATCTTGGTTTTCAACCTGATTAGATTGNTGTGAACTAAGAGACGTGCTTCTAGTTTGGTCTTTAAGGATAATTCCTGGAAGGATTCACTGAACAGACAGCACCCTCAGAAGTAGCCCATAAAAGGGAGGTCCAAGGGAGNAGCTGTTGACCCTTTTACTGCCTACCTTCTCTTCTTGTTGGGGAGGACATCTTCTATGCTGCTACATCCTTCACTGACATTAGAGAAAGCTTCTCTGGTTTTTCCACATNGACTGAAGAGCCTTGGCTCCCTAAGCATCCTCTAAACCTTCATTGCCAGCTTTGGGATTTCTGAGATACCCAGCCTTATAGACTGAGGGTCTCCAGGGTTTGCAGCCTCTCCAAGATGTGGATGGCCAGTGTTGGAGCTAATTGTGTAAGCTAATCTAATAAATTACCTTCATAATACATATTCACTCCATCAATTCCTTTCCTTAGGAGAACCTTGNCTAATNTACCATACCCCTTTAGATTTTAATATCTACCTCTTTCCCTTTTTTGTCAGACTAGATGAGACTGTATAATTCAATAAACTAATAAGTGATAGAATTTGGTACTCAAAATACTGCTAGTAACANCAATGATTCCACGGATGACCCTCAACAATAATGAGGTTTCCAAAGCTGTTGGAAAGTATTTTTCTTTGAAGAGATTTTCCTCGTAACTCACACATTAGACCACACAGGGGATAGTTACNGTTAAGGTTTGGATGNGGAGCCCACCAAAGAGCTCATGTGCTGGTTTGGCTCTCAGCTGCTAAGACTTAAAAGGTGACTGTAAGGATTCTGGAACTCTGGGGAGGTGGTGGAAATGTTTGGAGGAGAGCATAGTTGGAGGANGTGGTAACTGGAGGCATGCTTTGAGGAGCTTGGTCTTGCACCAGACCCTCTCCTCTGCCTTTCACTGCCTCCTGTCCATGGAAAGCCAATTGCTCTATTCCATGTTCTGCTTCCCACCTTTATGGTCAGCCTGGCAGTGGCTCCAGAACCACTGTGAAACTGGGAGTCAAACCAAGTCCTTTAACAAAATGATCTACTCCTCATTTTAAAATTGTTTTTANGTTTTATTGTTATTTTATATGTATGGGTGTTTTGCTTGCATGTATGGCTACATACCACATGTATGCCTGGTGTCCACAGAGGCCAGAAGAGGGCATCAGGTCCCAGGGACTGGAACTCTGTTGCCATGTGTGTACTGGGAATTGAACTCTGCTCTTCTGGACAAGCAGACAGTGATCTTAACTATGGAACCAACTCTTCAGTCCCTTATTTTTAAGTTTTAATTATGTGTATGTGTGTCTGGGGGGGGCACATGGGAGTGCAGGTGCCCTTGGACTCTAAAAGAAAGGATGAAGTTCCTGGAGCTGGACTTACAGGTGGTTGTGAGCTGCCCAACGAGGGTACTGGGAATTGAACTCGAGTCCTTTGCAAGAACACTACAGGATCTTTACTGCTGAGCCGTCTCTCCACCCCCACCCCACAACACACTGTCTTTCTTTTAAGTTGATTATGCTATATATTTTCTCAAAGTGACAAAAGGCTAATATATTTGCTTTATAAGAATATTTGTCTGCATTTTAAGAAAAAACCCAGAGAATATAATTTTTCACAGTTAAACATATTAAATTGGCAACTGGCTTGGTCCATCTTGTAGCCAGACCATAAGTACCNCAGTAATCAGATGGGTAATCTGACAGAATCTATATTCCGAGTTCTCTTATTAATGTCACTTGTAGAAATTTGATTTGACTTATTTTCTCCAATGTGGAAGTGGAAGTTCGATGGATAAAGATGAATCTATATTATTACTGAAGTGTGATTCTTGCTCGATTTAGATTTTTTTTTACCCTTATTTGACTTAAATGGACATTAATTTGAGGAGAGGGGGTGGCATAGAGCACAGGGCATGTTGGAGATCTCAGGTCAGCTTACTGGAGTCAGTTCTCTCTTCGCACCATATGGGCTCTGGGGNTTGAGGCCGCATTGTCAGGTTCAGTGGCATGTCCCCTTCCCTGCTGAGCTGTCACCAGCTCAAATCTCTACAATTTAATATGATGGAATTTATTTCTTGATACATAGTTTGAGGCAGGCAGAATACCACATTAATTTAATTTGTCCCATTATACTAGTACTATGTGTCTATTAGCTTTGGGGGGAACATATTGAACTTGTNTTTAATTTACTGTTTCACAAGGGGACAGGAGATGTTGTCACAAATGCTTCCCATCCCTGTACTTTTCTTCTACATGACAGGGTTTTGTTCTCTTTGACAGACATTCAGCAGCAAAAAGTGGTGTAATTATTAATTTCCCACTTGACATTGTGNACATTTCAATGCTAAGTTAGCAGGTAAAAAAAATGTCATAATCCATTCCCATTGTAACTACCCANTGAACTCAAAGATTTCCCTGCAGACCTTTAGTCAGAGAGGAACCAATGGTAACTCGTAGACAGCAAGTAAAATAANCTTTGTTAACAGAACTTGACCTTTCTATAAAGTACTACGTTTTGCCAGGCACTTGTTTTCATGGGGATAGTTTAAAGAAATTAGCATTCATCACCGTAGATTGCTTGCACTAAGTGGAGAGAAGCTAGTTTAGCAAAAGATACACATTGTTTCCTCACATACTGTGTAAATGCTGCTCCTCGGGGGCTACAATAACTGCCAAGTTCTAGCAGATCCAGGAAAATCCTAATCTGCATTTCTGCCGTGATAGATGTCGAGGGACAATTGCTTCTTACAAATGCACTGTTGATTGATGGATCTCTGCAAGTTACATCTCAGTTGCGTTAGCTTTGAGCACCGTGGCTGTGGTGAAGAGCAGGGTGTACTAAGGGA
Source organism: Neotoma lepida (assembly GCA_001675575.1). Classification (NCBI taxonomy): domain Eukaryota; kingdom Metazoa; phylum Chordata; class Mammalia; order Rodentia; family Cricetidae; genus Neotoma; species Neotoma lepida. Next base: position 11,213 of record LZPO01067725.1, read on the forward strand.
GAGAGGGAGTGTCTTTTCCTCATGCTGATGCTCATAGCTCAGACCGGGAGAAACATCATCCTTGCTGTATAAAGATTTCTATAGTAATATGTAAATAGATGGGGGAAATAGTTTTAAATCTTTTCTTTAAATAACTAAATCCAAGCAACTATTCATTCAATATGGGGCACCCTCTTCTTGTCCAGTGCTCTGTAGCTCTGTGTGGCTGGTAGTTGTCACATTGTGCAGCATGGCTACAGAGAACCCAGAGCTCAGCTATTTGCTCAGCTATTTACAGTACACATGTGCAAATCTTACCACCCAGTCCGTATCCTATGTTCACATAAGGAAGTTAGACTGTAATGTGGTCATGGTTTATGTCATAGTTCCCTTCTATTGACAGTTACAACTTTTCTTTTGCTATTACTTATGATCCAGATAGAAAGAGAGTGGTTTATCTGACTCAGGTTGTTTGGAGGGAGGGATCCNGGTACAATTGTATGTGGCTGTCATTTCTTTATCCAGAAGATAAAGATACTAGATTCTGATTAAGACAGAACCATATATAGATGGGTGTGCTAGAACAATCCAGTATAGCTTTACAGAGATAAGTCATCAAATGTGTGAGTTTTGATCTTTCAGCTAGGGATAACAGAGAAATGACAGCATCACTGAAGTGGTTGGAGGCTTCCACAGGTTGAGTGAAGACAAACCCAGAAAGAGGGAAGGGTGTCTGGATCAGAGACATGCGACATGAGAAAGCATCCTTGGATTTCCCTGGATCCAGTGACAGTCAAGTTCAGTTTTTAGACTTGGTGACATTGTAACCATGGTTCTTGAAATGTTAAGGAAAGAAGTCTTACTTGGGGAAATAATATGGGGAGGATAATAGATATGAGCTTAAGGTATGTAAGGAGGAAAATGCGAAGCTTCATGTTCAGCTCCTGTCCATTTCATTTGAAAAGGAGGTCATTAATAAAGTAGTACAAATTTATTGAGTACATACTCTTTTGGGGATACCAATGTGCACAAGGAATGTGACAGTGATATTAAATGCACTTAGCAGCTTTCTGGGAGGCTGAAATACTATACACTGTGTCAGATACTGTAAAGAGAAAGGAAAGAGCTGAGATACAATTCTAGCTGAATGGGTGTCNTTCAGGACTTCCTGCTGTGGTCAGTACAAAAACGAGAGCCTGGAGGTGTAGGGGTGGGAGGATGTGGCCTGAAGCCAGAGTTGGACCAGAGAGAGAATGTAAGATTAGATAGTTGGGTGGAGGATGNGGGTGTGGGGGGAAGAGGAGAGGAGATCAGACATTTAAGCACATTTATAATTATTTTGGTGTGGCAAATACACACAGCATGAAATATACTACCTTAACCAATTTTATGTGTATCAGATTTGCCTGCATATATGTATATGCACCATGTGTGTTTGGTGTCTGTGGTGGTTAAAAGCAGGTGTAGACAGAGGCATGGGTGAGCCATCCCCGAGGGAGTGAGGGGGCATACCTGGTACCACCTCCCTCAGCCATGGTGTGGTGGTGGGAATGAGGGAAAGATGCCCTCCCCTCTTGCCCCTACTGCCTCCAGTTGGCAAGGGAGCTGACCTCTTTACCAGCTGCAACACTCAGGAAAGTGGGCCCTACACCTCATCTGGGCAGCACAGAGGAGCTGAACCTGTCGATAAGGGCACAGGGGAGGCAGCGTGGGAATCTGAGCATGGGAGACATGGTCCTGCCCCTCATCTACCACATGGCAGCATGGATGGGAGAGAGATGCTCTCCTTCCCATAAACACCTGAGGTCATAAGAGCAGGAGAGCTGGCTCTGTCCCCTGCTACCTCGGGAGATCAGGTGTCTGGCAGCACAATAGAGCCAATCCTGTTGGGGGAGGTATGGGTGAGCCAGCCCTGAAGTTGTGAGTGTGGAAGAGTTGTCTATATANTCGCCTGTCATGTGGTGGCATGGATGGGGGAGAGAAGCCCTCCATATCACTTGCCCATCAATGCCTGAGGCAGGAGGGAGAGCTGGCCCTGAGGTCATAAGAGCAGGAGTGTTGGCCCTGGCCCTCATTAGCTGCAGCACTCGGGAGAGTGGCCCCTACACCATGTCTGGGCAACACAGTAGGCCCTGAAGGTGTAGGTATGGGAGATCAGACTCTGAGGACATGAAAGCTCCGCCCCTTGCTTATTCCTGCAAGGAGTGAATTAGCCAGGGCAATGCAAGAAAGCTTCCTCTGGTGGTGAGGACAAGGAAGAGCTGGTGGGCTGACCAATGTTGCAACTACCCAGGCCCAGAACCACCCAAACATCTACCCCATCTATGATCTGCTGGAGCACATAANGGGACAGGTCCNGCAGACCCAGAGCTTCAGGATTTCCACAACACAGGGCAACAGCAGGATAACCAAGAGGAGTTCCAGTGAGGGCCCAGCATTGATAGTGTAGCAGAAACCAGAGGCCTCGAACCAGACCAATGACTCTTTGACATGNACCATTGCAAGTAAAGATATATGGATAAAAGAGTTTACTGCATGACTCACTGTGTCCTACTGCAGCTTCCATGAAGAGATTAAGTTTTCCTTCTCTCTTTTTGTTTTTCCTTTTTTCTTCTCTTAAATTTTATTTTATTTTATTTTTGGGGGGAGTTGCAGGGTCAGAGGGCAGAAACAAAGGGACAGGGAAATGAATGGAATGGAGATGCATGATGTGAGAGACACAAAGAATGAAGAAAAAGAAAGTTGGAAAAAGGGAAAAGAGAGGAGATCAGACATTTAAGCATGTATATAATTTTGTTTTTGGTGTGGCAAATACACACAGCATGAAATACACTACCTTAACCAATTTCATGTGTATCAGATTTGCCTGCATAAAGTATGTGTATCATGTGTGTTTGGTGTCTGTGGTAGTCAAAAACAGGTGTCAGAGTCTCTTCTGGAGTTAAAGTTATAAACTTTCAGCACCATGAAGGTGCTGAGAACTGAAGGTGGGTCCTTTGTAAAAGTAGAACGTGTTCATAATAGCTAAACCGTCTTTGCAGCTCCCTACCTTTTCAGCATATTGTTCAGTTGTATTAAATACACTCCCAATATAGTGCAGACATTACCATATCCATCACTGAAAGCCTTCCTTTTATGAGACTGAAGCTCTGTATTATATGGCTAACTCTACTGTTTTTTTTTTAACATAGACCCTAGAAGCCACTATTCTTTTTGTTTATGTGAAATTGACTATTCCTGGCACAAAACAGTAGAATCATGCAGCCTTCATCCATTTGTGACTGTGTTATTTTGTTTGGCATAATGTCCTCAAAGTTTATTCATATTTAGGTAAGACAATTGACTCACATATCTGACTGAAACATGGACAAGAAATGGAAGGAGAATAAAACTAAGTGAACAAAAATGAGAGCCAGGAGTAGTAGGATACCTCGCGATCTAAGAACTTGGGAAGCTAAGCCAGGAACAGCATGTGTTCAGGGCCAGCCTGGGATACATAGTGAGACCATAACACACCACACACACACACACACACACACACACACACACACACACCCCAAGCCATGACCTCCACAGGGTCCTAGAGTTCTCCAGGGCTGTGCTAGGGAATAATGAAGCCTGCTTCCTCTCCAAGTCCTTGCTGCTATCACTGCTGGAGTGATTAGACTCGGTGAAATGAGAAATCTCCACCTCTGTCCTTGCCTGGCAATCTCCCAAACACTGTTTTCTGGTTTCTTCCCATTGAAACATTAGTTTTAGTGCATACCCTTGTCACAAATTGAAGGCTCAGTAAAATATAAGAAATGATTGAGATGGTAGATTGTAGAGACAAACTATTTTACAAGCCCAAGGGGATAATTTACTTTTCATCTGTTCCTTCTTGCTCAAGATAAAGAACCTCCAACAAATGGTATATAAAGGAAAACAGAGCAAACAGAAGAAGGAAACTTCACAATCTATTAACTGAAGCATGAAAGTACAGAAAACAAGCAGGGCTCAACTTCCTTGGAAAAACAGGTTTAAACCTATTGAATTAAAACATGGTGTTGCACTAATCTAATGAGTTTTAAGGCAAATGGGGCATGAAACATTGCCAAAATATAAAGTTGGTAAAATATCCAAATTACCCTTTAATGCCACTATATGTNTTATTTTATTGGGAGCTNGTACAGAATAGATTATTTCTAAATCTGCATCACTAGCAAAATAAGTGAAATCGTTTTACAAGAAATCNGGTATGCTAAGTCACATGACTAGGGGCAGCTCAAAAGCAACTGAAAACCCTACAAAAGACACATATGCCCAATTAATCAGAAAGCATTAACAACATAGAATATATGTTTTTAAATCAGTCATTTGTTCCTTAAGAATTCAGGATAATAGGGCTGGGGAGATTGGCTCAGTTGCTGAGAGTGCTAGCCTAGCTAAGAGTGCAAGCACGAGAAGCAGAGTTTGACTCTTTAGCATCCATATAAAAAGTTAAAAAAATTTCCTGTGGGTGCATGTTAGTCTGTAACCCAGTGCTAACTGTGTGGCAATGGAGATAGTGGGATTATTAGGGTTTCCTGGCTGTCTGCCTATCTTTGGGTTCATTGATTGACCCTCTATCAAAGGAATAAGGTGAAGAGTGATATGCCAGAGCATCTGAGAACCTTTCTCTGGTCTTGGCACACACATATATCAGCATACACGCCTGCATAGGCATGCACAGCTATACATGCATAAGCACACATGCACACTCACACACAAGCACAGTAAAAACAATGAAAATAAAAATAATAGAAAGAAACCGGAGATAATGATGAAAGAGACATGAAATATGGTGGCATGTAAACCTATTTGCCCTCATTACTGAGGACTGAACTATAATTTTCTGTTAAGAAACAATAGAATTATTTACCAGACATGTTACCAGACATATTTAGAAAAGAATCATGATCATGAAAGAATCTTCATCTTAGGCTTTTTGCTGGAGTTATTCTATTACATTCTGGATATGGTTGAGTGGAGCATTCCCATAGCTGAATGAGATTAGTAAAAAGCTCTTGNTTGTTTGCAAAATGGAAATGATTTCTTCTAAGAAGCCTGGTTATATTAAAGTATTGTCAAATTATTAATTAGTGCCAAATTAGTGACAGTTCGGTAAAGGCTGTCAGCTCGTAATTTTTTGGGCTCCTTATTTGTCTGGTGGTTTGAATTTGTGTATCATTTAAAATTATTTCTACTGATTGCTACTTCTTGCTACAACATAACCAACTTTTTCTTCAGGGGTCTTTTAGTAGATGTAGTTTTGTATTTATTCTGCCTAGGTGAAGCAGAGCCAACTTTATAATTTTTATTTTACCTAGTGTGTATTGCCAGATCTTTTAATTCCAAAACTATAAATGATTCTCCACACTCACAGTGATGTGCTTATCAGTGAACAAGCAGGTTCTCAGTGTGCAATTGTTTGTGTCACCTTGGGATGATTTAAATGCCCTTACTGCTCTGACATCATGATGACAGAAGGGACATCAGAAAATAGAGCTAACTCAGCAAGGAGAGAATTCTGAGTTTCTGTTTCTAGAAAGAGTGAGGGGCTATTTGCTTTATCTTCACACAACCACATGGCAGAAGACCCAGCTAGAAACTCCCCACCTCCATGATTTTCCTTCTATCTTTTGCAACTTGTGCCTGGTTACTGGCCTTTTTTATATTTATACCCTTGGCTTTATCCTTATACCATGGCTGGGGCCTATCTCCCTATCTCCCTATCCTGCCATACTGGGCTTTGCACCTCGGACTTCTTTCAAGTTAAACTCCTTGCACTGCCCTGAATGATCATATTGGTTTCTCCTTCTTGTCCAGTGTGTTAGTTACTTTCCTATTGCTGTGATAAAACACCATGACAAATGCAGCTTATATAAGAAGGAGTTATTTAGGCTTGCAGTTCCAGAGGCTACAGTCCACAGTTATGGAGTTGAAGGCATTCTGGCAGGAGCAGGACNCTAAGAGCTCACATCTTGAACAGCAAGCACAAAGCACAGAGAACGTACTAGAGATGGTGAGNGTCTTTACGTTCTCAAAACACATACTTTCTCTAACAAGGTCACACNTTTTAAACTTCCTAAGCATCATCATCAATTGGGGATCAAATATTCAAATGCTTGAGACTATGAGGAACAGCTTACTCAAACCACCACATCCAGGCCATCACACAATACTATATACTACATCTACCTAGTTGGTCTGTATAGGATTTGGTGAATTAAATTTTCTACTATTGGTACCAGCAAGTTATAATACAACAAGCATATAAACAAAAAATGTATCAGAACTGAAATGGAATTTGCCAGCAATTCTTCAATTTCTGCTTGTGCTTTTGTGGTGCCAGAACACGTAATTTGCCACTGAGTCTCCATGACAAGAAGAAAGTAGAGAAAACTTCATGAAGTCCTAAGTCCATGTCTACAACATGTTGTCTTTAATGGGATTAAGGACATTTTGCTTTGGGATTTGTTGATAAGCATGAGAAGAATGAATCTTATCTGTTTCTGTGGAANTAAGTCAGTGTGTTTAGCTGCTAAACTTTGCAGATATATTTACTGATACTGTTTTGTGTGGTTTTGATTGGGCAGCAGCAGGAGGAAGGCTTCATTAGGCAGTGTTTCCTAGTTGGTGTGAGCATGCATGTCTCTTTTCAGAACATGGCTGAGAAAGGTTGCTTTATCAAGTGGCTTATAATTCTGTCTCCTATACAATAAAATTGAAGCCCTGCTTTCTTGGTCTTTAATTGGCTGAACTGTTGAAGAGTCAAATATAAATGCCATATCAAACACCCTTGAGGGTCTAATCAATACCAAAAGACATTGCTATGCTTGTCCAAGTTTCCCTGCTATAATTCAAAAGTTCTATTCTCCATAAAATGACTTCACTCAAATTAATGATGACATATATCATCAGAGAAAATCACATATTGTCTGATTTATTGTCATATGGTATATTTTCCAACTGTTAGGGGGAGATGTACAGATTGGGAACTCTTATTAGACATTTTAAAATGCCTGTCAGTGCTCCTTGTCTTTGCAAATGTTGTGCTCTGGGCCACTAATGGTATAATTCCAGATTCTTGGCAGAAACTTAGTGTGAAAAAGGGGGGGGGGGTCACAGGCTCACATAAAGAGAGCAAACCAGGAAGGACAAGAACACAATTGGAAATAGGCTGTGATTCTAGCAGGGTCTGTGGCTGGTTGCCTCTGACTTATGCTTTTNTGAACCTCTTAGCTACAGCCTATCTTCTACACCTCTACTTATTCCATGTGGCTTTGCACGTGGTTGCCAACAACAGATTGTTGGACATTTTCCTCACTTTGCCACCAGAGACCTAATGAACCCGTTTTCTTTGTCATTTAGAAAATCATGAAAGAGAATGATGACTGGTCCAACTTGTATCACTTGCCACCTCAATCAACTACATCTACTCCAAAGAAGCGTTCAGGAAGATGTCTGTTTTGAGTGGGAGCATCCCAAAGTGGAATGGGGGAGAGGAGCTAAAAGTGCCTTGTAGAATGAGAATGATAGTCTCAGAAGAAGCAGGGAATGTGGGCAATTCTTTAGGTAATAAACACCCCCTTTGAATGTCAGCTTTTTTTTTTTTCTGGCTAACTTCAGTGCATTCCTGCTTCTCTCCACAGGGCATTTGACTCCTGGAAACTTTGTCAACAGTCTCTTGACCCTTAGCCCAAACAATGGGAGAGTTTGAGAGGTTTCAATGAGTGCAGGAGGGATAAAGGAGACAGGCAAGGTAAACAGAGCACCAGTGGCTTCTTATTAGTATCCTTGAGGTTAGCTATGCTTTGCAGAGTTCCCTCTCTGGTATTGGCATATGTTAAACAGGAATATCTGTCCTTTCACCTTGCTGGTTGCAAGGGAATAAGTTTACCAGGATGATCTGTGTGTGTCTGCGATGATTCCTAAAACCTCTTCCANTCCAGTGAGTCTGGTAATTGTCCTTGTGTCTAATGTCCCACCACTTGTGACATTCAAGCTCAGTTCCAAATTAGTCACTTCTCTCCCCTTCTGGGAAAGGGAAGAGGAGAATGGAAGGAGAAAGTTTTCTGTGTCATTTCTGTCTGATCATTGCCAGTGTGTACGTCCCTGTAATTTCATTGAAATTCTGAGCCGTACAATTCTGCTGCCACTGAAATTCTGTTAGCCTTGTCTAATATCTGTGGGTAGGACGAGACTAGTATAATTATAATAGATTAGAGATGGAGTTATGAATTTCATCTGATATGATTTAGTTCAAATTAATGCACAAATCAGATGATTTGTATATTTTATTTGTACTAATGTTTTTAGCAGAGCGACATTGATGAGTACTTCATACAGCTTCAGAATGTTAGTGGCATCTNATAGTCTGAATCAATAACTTGGTGATGATGATGCTGATGATGGTGATGATGATGCTGGTGATGATGGTGATTGTGGTGGCACAGGGGATCAAACCAAGAGCCTCACATGTGTCAGGCAAGTCCTCTACATGCCAATTGTAACCTCAACACAATATACCTTTTTTCAGAGGTGAGAAATTAGATACCCAGGCTGGCAAGANTTAGATCAGAAGAATATCTTTGTTGTTTTTACCAATGCCTCCTAAGTCTTAAATGAATTTGTTCTATCAGTATGAGGAAGTGTAAATTACTGTGTTCCAAGCTTCCAGCATTAAATGTGAACAGAAATACTTAAAGAAGCCTTAGCCTTAGAATTTTTCTCTCTTGAGAGTCCTCTATTGTCCAATAAATCTCCCTTCCTTCTCTCCTTCCTTTCTCCTGATCTTACTTTTCCTCTATGATGTCAACTGCTTGGAATTAAACATGTTTCTTCAAGAAAAATATTGTTGAATTGGAAAAAACAGTTTCATGTAGCAAGACTTGTCAAAAATGGATAGAAGTCAGGGAGCCTGACATGAAAACACTTCCCATTATTAATTTCAAATCTGTTATGGACTTAAAAGATGACAGAGCTTACACTTGCTTATACTAGTCTAGATGGTGAAGCACTCCCATACNTATATGATTTTAGTAGGTTGTTAGATTAAAAAAATAAAACACTAAGTTCAATTTGAATTCTAGACAGAAAACAAATAATTTTTAGTAGTTAAGTATATTTTGAACATTTCATAAGACACACACATATATACATGCATACATACATAAAATTATTCATTGTTTCTAAAGATATATTTTACTAATTCTTTTGTTAATTTTTTAATACAATATATTTTGATCATATTCACTACCCAACTACTCCCATAACTCCTAGATTCTCCCCATCTCTTCCTCTTCTTTTCATTTTTAAATGACTCACCACATCGAGTTTGTACTGCCCATATTCTCATGGGTTTGGGGCCATCTATTAGACTAACCAGAGGCTATATCCTTAGAGAAAAATGACTCTCTCTTTTCCAGAAGTCATCAATATCTCCTCAGTTAGGGGTGAATGCTCGTAAGTTCCTTGTCTCCATGCTAGAATGTTGGCTAGCTTGATCTTAAGTAGGTCTTGTAAAGACAACCATAACTACTTGTGAGTTCATGAGTACAACAAACAATCCTCTTACATCTAGAAGACACTGTTTTCCTCCACAACCTGTCTCTTACGAACTTTCACCCCACTCTTCCAAGATGGTTCCTGAGTCTTAGGGAGCAGTGATGGTAAAATAGATGTTCCCTTGTTCAGAGCTTTCCACTGAAACTTATCCTCTACACATTTATCATTGGTGAGTTTCTGTGTTACCATCCACTGTATAATGTTTTTTTTCTGATGATGTCTGAGAATTTCACTAATCTACTGATATAGTGATAGGAATTTAGAGAACAGTTTGATAATAAATCCATTTAGCAGAATAATTGTAGAAAATTTTCTCCTGGCTCCTATGAGTTCCCCCAGTTGTGGGTTCTTGGCCAGATTTACAATACCAGGCATGTGTTTCCTCCCGTAGAGTAGCCTTAAATTCAATCAGAATTGTTGGTTACCACATAGCATTTGTGCCATTATTTCACCCATGGTTAGCNTGCTATGCCAGTTCATTTTATATTTTTNAATTTAACTGGCCATTTTATGTTTTATCTGGCAAACTTATATTAGATTTTCTGATATTATATACACATAAAAATTTTTGTTTTCTGGTACTGNGTATTGAACTTAGACTCTTGCATGTACTATGCAAGCACTCTACAACTGAACTATATCCCCAGCCCTGTTTTTATCTTTTATTTTGAGATA
>LZPO01067726.1:0-21430 GCA_001675575.1 Neotoma lepida
ACTTGCAGCAACACCAGCGAATGGCTACCCCTTCATTTGGCAGCTGACCTGCCAAAGCAGGGAGCTATATGTCTGTCCAGAACCCATCCCATATAAGGGCTCAAGGCCCAGGCAGTGACACATACTACAGGCCCAGCCCTAATTCCCTACCATGTCCCAGCTCAATTCACTACCTTCTGTGGGTATTGCGGTTGCTGTTCACATGGCCTTGGCCCGTGCAGCCAGGAGTGGGGCACTTCAGCACATTTTCATGCATGGCCAAGACTGTAAGAGAACCAGGGAGAACAAATAATGAGAACAGGCATGACTATAATGGAGAACAGCCCAAGGAAGATGCAGACGTCATGTATAAAGTCTACATCTGTGTAAGCAGGGTGCCATGGCACTCTGGGCCTAATGAAACTCAGTCAAGCATGCCCTTCCCACTTGGACCCTGCCTCCCATACAAGAAATTAGACTCTAATTTCTGTTTGACAACTCTGGACTTAATTTTCATAAATTCTGCTTCTAGCCTAAGAATAAAGACAGACATCCACATCCTAAGCTTTTAGAACAAAGAGGCAACTGTGTGAAGGTCTCCATCTGCCCAGCTCAGGAAATACAGACAATCCCTCCCATGGTATGTATTTATATAGTCTTCTGACTCAGGTTGGTATCTGTATGTGGACACTTGAGCAGACTGTCCCCTGCCTTATACCACAGGACCCTGAGCTTTAGTCATTGGGCTAACCCTGCATGGAGCTACTCACTCTCTGGAGGTATTCTATCCTTGTGGGGACAGCCAGACAGGCTGCGGTGATGAGGGTACAACCCAGTAACATGGCCAGTGCCATCACAGCCAGGTGTCGGACACTTGATCTCACGCTTCTCCACCCTGGAAGGATCTAAAACACATAGCACATATTATGCAAAGCCAGGAAACTGGGAAAAGAGAGGTAGGGACAGTTCCTGTCTCGACTTTTACTGACTGAAGAAAGACAGAGGCTGACAGTGAGGCAGCTCCAGACAAGCTGCTCCAAAGCCCAAGGAATGCCCCTTCTACCACATATAGCAGGATAGACAGTAGCTGGAGTGTAGGCAGTGTGTAAGCCTTGCAGGTTAAGTATCTATCAACACCCTTGAGAAAAGGAATACTTAAGGCTTGACAAAATGAAGATGACACAGGTTACGTGACTTTTCCAAAGCTGTACCACTAATAAATACCTGAGCAGAAATTTAAACTCCAATTTCAGTTACCAACCTCATCTCTACAGGCCTGTGCTGGCCACTAAGTGTGGGGATCAGAAGGAAATGGGGGATCCTCATGATGTCTCAGAGAAAAATATTTTTGATAGATGCCAGAACCAAGCTCAGAAATCCAGCAGAGGAAAGAAGGCCTGATTAGTCTTTCCTGATCTTCAAATGGGTATAAAGTCAGATTTCTACCAATCCAGGCAAGTAGTGATGACCTGGGGGACTCAACCCTGTGCCCAATACCTTGCCTGACCCCAACAGTCCTAATGTCTATCCCTCCACATGTCGACATGTGTATGTTCCTATAGTCTAAAGGTACTGTCTGGTGTCCTATATATCTAACCCTAATTTGCACCTGGCCCCTAATGTTTATCCAAAAGTGAAAATCCCTCAAATACCTAGGCTTGGTGATATCAGGTATTCAGTGTCCCACCAAAAGCCTTCTCTTTTCTAGGGACCTAAAGTCTGACAACTCAATCTCCCATACCTATCCTAAATCTGTCTCCCCTTCAATTTATGCACCCTGGTACCTATGGCCTCAAGTCCTAGCTTGGCAATACTGGCTTAATTCTGCTCCTCAAATGGTTACCCCAGTCTGACTCACCCTTAAGGGTATCACCCCAAGAGCCACCCTCCACATCTACCTTACCCAGAAAACATGTTCCCAATTAATCTGTCCTCTGATCTTACCTCATAGGCATAAGTATTCTCAGAAAGTGTGTCCTCATGCATGTCTCCACCAAACTCCTGCTGAATTCTCACTCCTGTAATTTTCTTACTGTAGTCTATCTTTCCACGACCCACGTATGCCTCCCAGGACTCCTCACATACATGTCCCCCACCTTCTTGGTTCCTGACTGCAGTGTCTGAGTCCCCCGCCTGGTTCTCTCTCTCTCTTTCTCTCTCCTTGACTGCCTTGTTCCTAGCATCAGCTAACCCTTCCTAGAAGCAGGCTGTGGAAGGGCCCAGAGTTTGATCCAGAGAAGAAAGTTTTGCTTGGGACAAGGAATAAGGAGACGGAAGTCAGGACAGTTCTCTGATCTTAGAGTAGAGCTATCAGGCCTAGGAAAACCTAGGATATCTCAAAGTTGGCCTATTCAAGGCCTGGCCTTCTGGCATTGTGAGGCTGACTCTCCTGGGGAGAAGCTCCATGTACCTGCTCTGGGCCTCAGAGGCATTTGAGATGAGTAGATAGCAAGCAGCACTTGGTCATCCTGCCCTACAAATTTGGTGCTCAGGGTATAACTATGCTACACCATTTGCTCAAAGTCCATCCTTAGATCTGACTTCTAGCTTCCAGCCTTTCCTTTATATCAACCCAGACCAAATCCCTTCCACTAGTCCAGCCTGACCACCCTCTCCTAAACATCAGCTACTCAGTGAAGCTAGGTGATTCTGCCCCTAAATCCAGACTTTAGAGAGAAATCCAAGTACAATGCAGAGCTAGCAATAGGCTGTGACCTCCAGAGGAGCAGGGAAGAGATGCCTCAAGTCAGCTTGAAGGTCCTAACTCCATGGAGAAAGTGCTCAGGATAATCAAATATGGCCTCAAAAAACAGCTTTCAAGGGTTAAAGTCATGAAGTGTCAGGTTCTGTCACTGGACAATCAGGGTGGCAGGATTATGGCTAAGTGGCATAGTATTCAAATTATCAGCCCCCCTGCCTTCCTTTCTCTCTCCTACNTAGCCCCTTCTGATACATCTCAGTTCATGTGTCTCTCCAGATCACCCTACATGAAACAGTATAAGCCCATATCCTCAATCTTTGACCCAAGTTCTGAGGTTATTTGTTCTCGAATGCTTTTCAATTTTCCTCCCACCCTAGCCTACAATGACTTCAAGCTATGTTTCTCCCCAGTCTTCATCTTCACCTTCAGTAAGGGTTATTTATGTCCCTGGTAATGGGATGACAGAGTGGGTGATCAGAGCAGGCCATTTTAACCTACCTTTGCTGTAGCAGCTCTTCCTCACCACGTCCAGGGGCTTTGCCACTTTTCCTGGCTCTCCTGGGCCCAGATGGCCCTGCTCAGCAGGCAGGCAGCCTGGCTCACAGACAGCGCGCACCTGCTCAGCTTTCAAGGCGATGGCCTGCTCCAGAAGGCCCAGATTCCCACGGGTCATCATGTCATACATCTCTGATTCATCTGTGACCGCTGACTTCTGAGAGTGTGAGTCTTCATCCTTGTCATCATCAGAACGGACCTCCACAATGACTGAATACTCAGGCTTGGGACTAGATAGCTCTGGGCCTCGGAACTCAGGGGAAGCCTTCTGGGCAGAGGTATGGGAGGTGTCTTCCTCAAAGATCACATTTGGAGTTGCTTCTTCCTCCTCCTCTTCTTCTTCCTCCTCTTCTTCTTCCTCCTCTTCTTCCTCCTCTTCATCTTCCTCCTCTACCTCCTCTCCTTCCTCCTCTTCCTCCTCCTCTTCTTCTTCATCCTCATCCTCATCGTCCTCTCCCTCCTCCTCATGACTTAGGACACCTTTCTGCTTGTTTGACTCTTCACTAACTATATCCTCCAGAGACTGGGGGCATGGTTCTTGGGAACGTTCACTGGTGACTTCAATGACCTCCTCCACATCCTCTGGCTGTATAAAGAGATTCTTTTCTCCCTCATCATTGGTGCCCCCCCTTGCAGCCTCATCCTGAAGCTGATGGACAACAGTGGGGCCCAACTTAGCTACTGGGACTGAGTCTTCCTGCACAAGGGTCTCTTCAGCAATTTGGCCCAGATTTAGAAGGGAAGTTGCAATGATTCCCTGGTAGCTGCTGTAGCTGCCCTTGGAGAAGCCAGAAGGGCTGCTTGTGGAGGTGGATCCAAAATGGGGTTTGATGAGGTTTTTTCCTACATAAAACAAGAAACACCGTGAGGGCTAGAAGAGAGCATGGGGGAATGTTTCCAGGTCTCTGCTCCCAACAGTAGCCATTCCTCACCTAGCCTCACCTGCCCACCCTCAATACTGTAGCCCAGAAAACATGGAAATGAAGTGTAAGCCATCCTGCCAGCCTTCTGCCTGGATCCAAAAACCATGAGGAATCAATTTCAGTTTAAGATTACTTTGATATTTTTCAATTCATATTCCTCTTCCATCATTTATTTTCTCAAATCAGATAGATCTTCATTTTATATAATAGAACTTAAAGAGAAAAATCAGATGAAAAGTCACTTCATAATTGAAAAATCACATATTTTAAAGGAAATGAATTTAAATCTTTAAAACGTAGTAACAGATCTTCTCACTACATGCTGGTCCTGTGGAACTCATGAACCAGTATTCTTAGCAACAATAAGAGCCAGCCCTGCCATATAGTATCCCAAGAAGCAGGTGAGTCAGGGGTCTTTTCTACCTGGAACACAAACTCACTTGATTCCATGGGCCATGCACTCACTTGAGTCTCAAAAAGGAAAACAATGAGGACTCAGCATAGATTTCTTAAAAAATATGGTAAAACTCTATCTCAACGGCTCAAAGTCAGCTGATTCCAGTAGCTTGGGAAGACACGGGACCCTCTGCTGCTTTCTTTCCTTTCTTGGCTTCAAAGAGCAGCCCACCTTCAGAGGTCTGATCCATCTTAAAATGAAGTATTTCCTTAGTACCTGCCCTGGTAAACCCAAACTAAATGCAACCTAGTCAAGTCTCAGGGGCCAGGCAGGGTGGGCTCTGTCTAAGAGCCCCTCATGGACCCCCTCATGTATTATCTGTCTTTATTTCTCACACACATGGAGACATGCCTTAGAATCAAACTTTTGAGAGTGCATGGGAGCGCCAGATCCACATCCAGATCCACCTTCCCATCTCTTCCCTGCTCACAGTGTTCATACACACTACAGTGCCCCACACCCACACCCCCATCCTGGGCAGGCCCCTTTTCCAGGAAGCTGCACATGTCAGGACAAGACATTCCTTGTTCTCAAGACAGCTTTCTGCACTGAGTTGAGCTCCCCCTACCCCCCTTACAGGCTGCAATTCTCCAGGGCCACACTAAGCAGCCTTTATTCAAAAGAGAAAGAGCAACATAGTACCTTCAGCTGGCTGGGGGCGATGAATCTCCTCCTGTCCTGACATCTCAGCCTCAGCCTCCTCCAGTGGTCCTTCTGATTCATCAGAAACAGAGGCGTCCTTCACCTCAGCATCCTCACTGCCATCACTGTCCATTCGGTAGCCTTCATCCAGAGCCAGCCTCAGAGGGTGTGACTTCCTCTTGGATACCAGGTGCTCAGCCTCAGCATCCTCCAGTTTTCTTTTCTTGGCCAGAGGGCAACTCTGTAAGCTGAAAGGGAAGATGGGTGATGCCAAGAGCCAGGCCAGCTCCCTGAGACATCCAGGAGGACATTCTAAGGGTCCCTCCTATAGTTATTCTCAGATGGAAGCCTCAAGTGCAAATGTATTTAAATTTTTACGTCTAATTACATACATCTAAAGTTTCCTCATTGTGTTTTAAATTGCATTACAGTGAGCCAAGTCCACAAATGGAATGAGAACTCAGACCCCACTGGCCTAGACTGCTACTCTCTAAGCCATTCCTTAAACCAAACCACTATTCCACATGTACTGCCAAGCTTATCTCAGTCCATTTCCTCCAATACTGGCCCTTTCTTTCTCCACCTTCAGACCTCCACACCTATACACACCCAGGAATGTCCCCTGGGAAGCCTAGCTGACCACAGGGAATGACTACACTGACAGCTGTAGCTTACACTGTCTCTCTCATGTGCACAAGGCCTGCTTTAAGCTCTGCCATACAGATATACCCAAGTCCTGAAATAGTCCCTCTGGAAAAACAAAGGTGCAAAGGACAGGTAATTTACCACCCTCATGGCACACTCCTGGCCAGGCTCACCTCAGTGAAGGCACCACAGAAACACAGACCAGTGGGAGAACACTAGGGCTTAAAAGGGTCAGGTCAGCCTGGCCTCAGCAGTCACAGACAAAACAGAAAGTTTTTAATCCACAAAAGAACCCAGATATTTTGGGAGAACCCCAAACCTCCTTCCTAGGAGCCTTTGAGGCTCCTGGTGGACCTCTTACCTTCGATGTCTGGAGTACTTGCCCCGGACATGTCCTGAACCAGTGCATCCTGGGGTAGGACAGCTGGAGGGGAAAGCAGGAGAGATCACCTTAGGTATTAAAACCTAGGTCTCACCCTGAAGAGCAAGAAAGGCTCTCCAAATGGCTCATCTTAAGATGGACATTGGCAGTTTGCTAAAAGTTAGTGAAATAATCAACCCATTTAAAAAATGAATAACTAGTTACAACTTTATGAATGTGTCTAATTAAAGATCTGTACATATAAGATTAAGGCATCTACTGGATGGGTTCATTTTCCCACAGCAGACATTCCACTAGCTTCCACCAGGCTTTCAGGAGACTTGGGATACAAGCACCCTCCTCTAAAGGGGACTCATGGCTTGTCTGGTCCAAGTCCAGAGCACAGAAATTGGACTTCTCCATGTTCATCACTGGTGCTGTGGTGCCTCAGCATCCAGGACTATAGTTTGTACTCCCTTTCTACGAAGTAGGACTGGGGCTGCCAATCAAGGAGACTGTGTAGCCCAAGCCAGAACCACAGCTTGTAGGAGTGACCCTGCTCTAGTACTCACTGCCTGGTGAGGGGCTAATGCACTAAGAGATGCCCATCCTGCCTGGTAGAAAACTTGTTGGCTNTACTGAGAAGGTCAGCCTCTGCCCCATTCCAAAATGTTAAGTACGAGAGGATGGAAGTGAGACCCTCTGGAGTTCCTCACCTTCAGCCATCAACATTACAACACCAGTGAAAACTTCTAAACATGAGCACTAACATTGACCACACAGCCCAGCCAAGAGGCCCATAGGAATACTAAGGTTAGAACAGCTATAGGGCTGCTGGGCGGTGGTGGCGCACGCCTTTAATCCCAGCACTCGGGAGGCAGAGGCAGGCGGATCTCTGTGAGTTCGAGGCCAGCCTGGGCTACCAAGTGAGTTCCAGGAAAGGTGCCAAAGCTACACAGAGAACCTATGTGGTATGAAAGGCAAGGGTCCATCACAGCTCAGAGTTCTGTGGGTGCAAGAAGCTGCTACTAATTCATGATACTGTAGACCAGCAAGATGGTCTGTGAGGTCATGTGGAGTATAAGACCTCAGCCCCTTGTGGGGGAACGAACTTGCCTCAAAGTAGAGACAAATAACCCATTTCTAACAGAATTGCCATTGTGGACCAGAGCTCCTATCTGGGATCAGTATTGGTTCTCCTAAAATATGGCACATCTTACCAAAGTCTGCAAAGGGAGGCAGATAAGTGGCTCTTGAGACCTATGAAAGGGACCACCTCACCTCTGTATGGATAACCCTGATAGTTTCCAGGAAGAAAAGGCTAAAGGTATTTTATTTTGCAGATGGGGAGTTATTGCTGCCCCTGGCCAGCCTATTGTAAAATCCAGCTCACATTTGCTTTCACTCTCTCAAGAACTAGCTTTGAGACTTTTCACAAACAATTCCTTGTTGCTGGGATTTGAAGCTGAGGTCCCAATTAGTCAATTAATCATTTAGTTAATCAGGCAATTAGGCAACAGCTGCTGTGTAGGCCTGTGGGACACTGGCACTGTCCCTGTCTCACTTGCTCCAAGTTACTCTGGTACCCAATTCAGAAAAGTACAGAAAAGATCCTCAGCCAGGTAGGCCTGCACCTTCCCACCCAGCTCTGAGCCCAAGTACATGAAGCTGGCAAGGCCATCTGGACAGAAACTGGAAACTCCTTAGACACAGAAACAGGAAACATCAAGCAGAGTGACATGAGATCCAGCAAGGGCCCCCAGATACCATAATGGGAGCAGACGTCAGTCTTAAGCCTCCCAGAGTAATCTGTGAGCACACAAGAGCATCCAGGAGTGTGCACTAGCATCAATGCCCCCTTATAAGAATATGTGAGAATCTTTGATCATCTATGAGCACATATGAGTACTTAGAGCACACTGAGGATTCATGTGCACTATTATCATACACAAATGCCTACAAATTCCAAGGGTTGGGCAGAAGTAAGTGATTGATAAGGACTCCAGGCTTCCTGAGTCTCCTCTACACAGTAGGAGAAAAGTTAAAGCCAAAGTGATCCTTCCCCTGACACTTGGTGCCCATACAGTCTTAGGTGTTCACATATGCTCTTAGGCAATCACAGGAGTTCATAAGCAAACACAGATGTTTGTGTATGCTCATAAGCACTCAAAAGCAAAGTCCTTGAATCCCCAAGTCTGGTCTTGGATCCTATGTAACTAAAGCCAGGATCAGAGACACAAGGAGATGGAGCAGGTGAAGAGCCAAGGGCTGGCTGATGTCCACCTCTCAATAGGCATTTTAGAAGCAGCTCTTAAAGGTCCAAACACAAGCCACAGGCATCTAGGAACTCAATTTTGGAGATAATCCAAATCCCAGGTTGGAGCACCATGCTCTAACTACTCCCCTTTTTAAAGGGATTGACTCTTTCCCCATCCATGGGAGTTAGGAGTCTTGAACTCACTTGTCCTCTGAGCAAGAGCTAGCTATGACTCAAAGAGGAAGGACCCCAGATGGAGAAAGGTTGAGCTGTAGGGTACATTTAGGGCAATCCTAACCAGCCCACTGATGTGTCTCTAAGATATTGATCCCAGTCCTCTCCAAACTCCTGCCTTAGCAGAACTTCTCTGATGTNCTGTAATGGGTGTTGCACTCCACCAAAATACAAACGAGTATATGTCAGTCCTTCCAAGGATGCTGAAGGAAAACCATTAAATCTATTTCTTCTCCTAAGAACTAGTGTTAAATTCAGGACACAGGAAAATGTAGAGAAGGCCAAGAGACCTCACTGGCTCTTGCTCACTCTAGTTCAAGTTCCTCAGATAACCTTGTAAGAACCATCCTTCAGCCTCCCAGAGAACAAATGCCCTTCTAAGAGCTCTGCCTAAGCTATGGGGTAGCCCAAAGGTGAGGGTACTGCAAGCTAAGGAATTCTGAGCCAAGAAGGCATAAATCCATCATCTATGAAGAGTCCCACATACAAGGCTGCATTCAAATGAGTTTACATAATTTGCACATACATGATATTCTTCTCTCAAACCATAACAGCAAGACCCTTGAGAGTCACAGTCTCTATTCAGAAACCCCATAGTGTGAGCTCCCACCCAAACAGAGGTCTTGTCTGCTTATCAGATTAGAGCTCTGCTGTCTTGGTAAACAGGCCCTTGGAGAAGGAAAAGAATATGTGCCAGTAAGACATAAATGCTCCCATATCCAGAGATCATGTCACACACCTTTAATCACAGCACTCGGAAAGCAGAGGCAGGCAGATCTTTGTAAGTTTGAGACCACCCTGGTCTACACAGCAAGCTTCAGGCCATCCAGGACTACATAATGAGACCCTGTCTCAAAAAATAAGAATGCTCCCACCACAGCCTGTGTGCTGTCAGCCAGTGTGAGCCATGCATACTATAGATCATCCCCACATGGTACTGTGGACAGCAAACATGTAGACACACAAGTGAATGGCACTGTCTGCAAAAATCACCAAAAGAACCTTGTCGCTGGTTTTGAGGACCATGGTGATAGTCTAAATTCTAGTGGAGAATAGTGTGAGGGTCAGTCTAAATTCTAGTGGAGAATAGTGTGAGGGTCACCTATGGTAGGACCAATTTGGAGCTGAAGGAAAACACAATTGGATGCAGATAGCAAGATGTCACAGAGAGAAGCTGTTTCCTCAGAGAAAACAGGAGTTTGTGGGAAATTTATAACAACTCCAAGGTTGCATGCCAGCAGGTGGTGAGCAATGCTCATGCAAACAGAAATATTTTCTTACCTGAGGTCTGCACCTGTGGTCTCTGGGGGTACTGGGTAAGATAAAGAGAGAAACAGAAATATGCACACATAAGACTTAGATTTTTAGAAGCATGTTTCCCTAAAAGTATAAACCTAATGAAACAACTTAGATCTTTACAAGGACAAGATGCCCACCCTTTGCTGACCTACAAGAATATCCCCTGAGGTCAGTGGAGAAAGCTGCCCCCTCGGCAAAGTGCTTGCTCTAGGACCCCTACACGCGCGTGCGCGCACACACACACACACACACACACACACACACACACACGTTTTCAGAGAAGACCTGATAGTCTCTCTAACCTCAGGCCCAGGGTGTTATCTCTCTTTAATTGCAATAGATGTCAGTTTCTATCGAGAGATATTAACTACCAGATCAAGTTGGACAAAGACCAGGACCAACAGAGACATGGCTGGTTACAGTGATGGGCACTAGCTACAAGATGTGCATGGGTCCAACTAGAATAGGCAGCTCTTACATACTCAAAGCTCCTGGATATTCTGTGAAGTAACCCTGTTGGGATCAACAGGAAGTTCCAGGTGAGAGAGTTGGGGTTGGGGGGATGGCCAAACAGGTCTCAGTCTCTTTTGTTGTTGTTGGTTGGTTGGTTTGGTTTGGTTTAGTTTTTTCGAGACAGAGTTTCTCTGTGTAGCCCTGGATGTCCTGGAACTTGCTCTATAGACCAGACTGGCCTTGAACTCATAGCGTTCNACTTGCCTCTGCCTCTACCACCCAAGTGATGGGATTAAAGGAGTGCGCCACCACCACTTGACAAGGCTTAATAGAGTGAACAGGTCCTAGGCCCTCCCCTCCAACTACTGTCAAGTCCACCCAACAGCCTTCAAATCCCCAATAGCACCAACAAAGATCTCTGGGGAAAAGGAGGATACTGGCCAAAGACCAGGGGCTTTTCCTTTCCAAACTAAGCAGGCTTCTGACTGAACTCTGCTATCCCCACTCCTGTAGATCTGTACTTGTCCCCACATTTATGCCTGAGGCAAGTCTATATGAGCTGAAAAGGACTTCAGGAAACCCTTAAATACTTCACTGCAGAACAGCTAAAGAGCTCTAAAGTCCCAGGTGCCAAGTGTGGACCAAAGGCTACCAGAAAGCTGACCATTTATGGTGGGATTTGTAATACTGAAGAAAGCTGTTGTACAATGATATCAACAGTTTCAGGAGGGCAGCTGCCAAGGATGGGGACCAGGCCAGACTGAGTTGGCACTCACCTCGGAGGGTCTTGGACCGTGTGCGGGCTCGCTTGTCGTCACTTTCTAAGCTCATCTGCAAAGAAAAACAATCACAATGTTAAGAAGCAGCAGCCAGGGCCAGCACCTGCCATGTCTAGAACCATCAGGGACATCTGGTCATTTTATGACTCAAATTTTGATGATGACAAGAAGGTTATCTGTGAATGACAAGAATGGGACCAAAAGATGCAAGTTGGGAGAGTGTTGGTGGTTCTGCTGGGTAGAGACCATCAGGCTTAATGATATCTCATCCATACTTCCTAGTCTCTCACAGTGCTCCATCCACACTGCTTCAGGTTCCTATCTGCCCACAAAAGCCCCAGCCTCTTATGTATAGATATTTTATAATACAAGGGGCTCTGGCATAGGAAGTAACACCCACTGCATGCCTTGCTAGGCAGGTACTAACCATGTTGCTAACCATAGATTCAACTGCTAGAGACAGAACTGGGTCAGATTAACATAGTCCAGGGCCTGTCTTCCATGGACATTTCCTTCCTACTGGGCACAGATTTTCATGTTCCTAGTATAATAGGGTCATATGGGTAGAAACTGGTAGCCTGAACAACATTGGCCCACACATTCTCTGGCCTACCAAGTCCATTAGAATCCTCACTTGCCTAGAGAAGCCTCTATAGGGCTGCTGCCTGCAATATGGTCCTTTGAGAAAACCGGGGAAGAGCTACTATGAAGGTGACAACCATAGATAGCGCATACCTGAGGATGAGGGTCCCCAGGTGAATCCTCATCTTGTGTCACCATGACAAATCTGAAGGAACAGATAAAATACTGGCAAGATCTGTGATTTGGGAAACAATCCTCTCATAGATAGCAGAACTAGGAGGGGCAAGTGTGTACCCAAACAGAGGAGTGGCCAATCCAGATTTCACTACCTATCTCCACGGTCAGGAAAGAAAGGAGGCAAATCGACATAGATACCACCAAGACAACAAAGCTCTGTGTGAGTGGTTTGGCAAAGAGGGGAAGCAAGAGAATGGTATACATTGCACAAGGAAGGGAATGGCAAGAGACAAAACCTCTACCTTACCAACTAGGAAGAAAGAAAACATAATTCCTCAGCTGGCAGATAAAATTCACAAGTGAACTTTTCCATGAAGTAGCCTAGCATATAGTGTTTTATGTAATTTGTTGAAGAAGAAAAATTAAACCAGGGTAATTTATGCAACCTGTCGGCTCCAGGCTGTGGAGCACAATGCTATAAGCCATGTGTTTATTATAGCCTTCCCATAGAACAGAGACAATTTCTATAATTTCTATTTTTGAAGCAGAGACTCCCTGTGGACCAATTGCTCACATTTAAAGTAAAGAGAGGAGCAGGTGTCAAAGGGACGACATTACATCTATGAGCCTTCAAATGTCGATTGCACTGAGCCTGTGCACAACGCCTTCTGAGGCAGGGCACACAATGCATCTGATTGCCCCATGCCTGTGTTCAGCTGAAATGTAATCTATAGCTTTTTGTGTCAGTTTTCCCAAGGAAATTGGCAGGCATTCTGCTAGATTAAAGTATGCCTTGGCAATTTGGATTTCCTGCGGATAAATTATTCAAAGGGCAAAGAATAGAGAGGGTTACAGGGATGTGTAATGGGCATTGCTTGCAAACTGTGAGCTCCCATTGATGAAGCTAACAGCTGTGGCATTCATTGTCCTGAGCACCTTCTCTTTGCAGTTTACTTGCATCAAATATTCAATGTACAAGAAGTTCTCTTCAGTGTGCATAGCTTTGATTTTAAGAGGGAAACTCCTGAACTTGTAGGAGAGAAATCCAGGCTCTTTAATATGATGAGAATGAGTTTACAGAATCTGGATGACTTGTGAACTCAATGCCAAGAGGCGATTTTCCTCTCATTTTTTAAACTGGTAGTGGTAGCTGCTGTAGAGGCATCTGGCAAAATGTGTGGGCAATTCATATGCTTTCCTTTACAAAGCACTACAGAAGATGTCTACAAACCTCTTACCTGGAGATAGTACACCCATTAGGTTATCATGCTCAGGGAAGCACTGTTCCTAGCACTGCCCAGACTCACCAACTATTTGGCCTGGCAGCAGACCCCAAGGCCTCCTGCCTGCTCCACATAGGGATGGTCCCTGCCTATGGAGGCAACTCACTGATGCAAAGGCAGTGAGGTGCTTCTCATTTTCCCTTTCTTTACTTTTTAAAAACCTTTTACTTCTTCCAAGCACAAACAAACAGGACCTCCTGTTTTTGCACAATCCACACATAACTCAATGGCCCCTTGCCTTGAGGTTGAAAGGTTCCCTTTGTTGAGACAGATAATCTTGCTCCACTGTGAGACCAGGGATTTTTTTCCCCACAAGCAACATCTGCTCTGTTTCTCTAACATTAATTTCATACCTCTGATAGACTACATCTTTAGTTCTGACATTTTATCAGTTTTGCCTTATATAAGAAAATTGGAGAAAAAATTTCCAAGTATAAACACACTGTGCTCAGCCATAGCTATTACATTAGCCTGAGAGAACTGTGTCACCATCCAGGCACTAAACTTGATTTCTTGGTACTATACTTAAAAGCAGTCTCACTGGAGGGTGATTTTTGCTTTGATCTGTTCTGTATTGCTTTAGTAAAGGCAAAACCAGGTATATGGGCTCTTTTCAAACACAATGACTAGCCCCTTTTCATACTCACTTGCCAAACTGAGCTCCCTTTGTTGAATCTTTTCAAAGTCAAGTACCAAAATAGCAAATGCAGCAAGCAGCCTCCAAACTTGATTACTCCTGGCTCTGTTCTGGTTGTCTGAGCAATAAACTCAGAATAAACACAGCCAAAACAACAACAAATAAATCTGGTCTTTAAGAAATCTTGGGGCCAGGCATGGTGGCACACACCTTTAATCCCAGCACTGGAGAGGGAGAGGCAAGCAGAGCTCTGTGAGTTCAAGGCCAGCCTGGTCTATATAGCAATTTTTCAGGCCATTCAGGGCTATATAATGAGACTCTGTCTCAAAAAAATGAAGGAAGGGAAGATAAAATAATGACCATAGTTTAGTTTTCTAGAGGTCCAGGGATTCCTTAAGCTAGTTACTTTTTGTT
Organism: Neotoma lepida; assembly: GCA_001675575.1. NCBI lineage: Eukaryota > Metazoa > Chordata > Mammalia > Rodentia > Cricetidae > Neotoma > Neotoma lepida. The sequence continues at coordinate 14,379 of LZPO01067726.1, forward strand.
GACCTTCACCTTGACCTCTGAGGCCAGCTGCCCACACCTTCCAGGATGAAGGGCTCACTACCCACATCTTGCCTTTCTGCACTGACAACCTAGGACTATCCAAGGACAGAATACATGCTGAAACCTGACCCTAGATGAAGGTGATCCAGCCTTAGGAGGTTTGCATATCATTCTAGGAAGGTGGTGAGGCTGTTAAGGAGTGAACATGAAGGTGAGGGAGCTGATGAGCCCTGAGAGCCTGAGTGGGGATAGAGACAGTGAGCTGACAAGTAAATACCTAAGAATGTCCAGGACAGACACCTCAGGATTGGGGTGAGTTAGCCCCAGAAGCCAAGAGCACCTGTGGATAACCAACTCAAACTCAATGGTCAGATGTCTGCCATCCCTCTGACCACCAACCACATCTCTCTGTTCTTAACCAGCTCATCTCCCAATGAGAGCTCCCTCATTCACAATTGTGAGGTCATTCACTGTCTCCTGCAGACAGCTGCCCAGGACACATCATGCACAAAGGGCAGATGGAGGAAAGAGTGAGTATGTGAGGCAGTCAAAACTATCTTGGAAGCTGGTGCTGGTGGAGGAGGGGTATGTCAGAGAGAGCTGAGCAGACAGCTACAGAGACTTGGTAGATTCTGGGCCTCTTGACACCATAGACCATTCATTTTAGCTCTGGACTGGGAGAAGATACTTTAGTGTTTTATTTTACTTAAAATGTACTCTAGCAAGGAGTGGTGGCACACACCTTTCATCTAAGCAGAATTAAAGAGAGGCATAAGCAGATAGATCTCTGTGAGTTCAAGGCTAGTCTGGTCTACATAACAAGTTCCAGGCCAGCCAAGGCTATTTAGTGAGACCCTATCTCAGGAAAAAAATATGTTCCAATAGCCAGAAAAGCTTAAAATTAGAATAGATTTAGGACAATTTTTAAGTCCATCACGTGGATTACAGTGTTCTAATAGAGGACTAAGGTTTTTGTACAACATACTTCTTCTGGCGACCTAGAGGAGAATGTCTGCTTCATCCCTGCCCAGAGGAAGGGGCTGGAGTAAATATGGGGTAAAAAGGTAGCATAAATTGCCCATCCCACATCCTTCTTCACTTGGCTGTATCTTATTCCCTCCATTGAGGGTAAAATGAAATACAATGGTTTGCTTTGGTTTTGGCTTTCCTTGTGGCAGCCAAAAGGGATACTGTCTTGTTCCCTGTCAGTAGTGTTAACCTGTGCAGGCCCAATTCTATGTCTACCACTAGGGCAGGGAAGGGGACACTCCACTTAGNATTTATAAACATCCTTCAAGCATCAGCCTTACTTTCTCCTCCATAAAAACTCCAATAGGGACCCTCAGAGTCCTGATGCCATTTACTGCCCACCATTATGTTTGCCCTCCCTTTTGTATATATGAGTTCTAAGCCTCCAGGTCAGCTCATAGCCACAGAACAATGCAGAAGTTCCTTAGAAGCTCGATATATATTCTACTTTGTATTATCTGAATCTCTGTGACTAAACTATGTGCCCATGCCCCTATATCCCACTGGGAGTAATCATAGTACCTCCTGGTTCCTTGCAGTGATAGTTCTGTTCCCCTTTGGGGGATATCTCACTGTGTTTCTGACACTCTCCTCACAATCCTTCCACTAATTATTCAGTCTGCTTACAATTAAGTAGACCAGCCACCTCCTGTGGTATAGAAATGTTACCATCCATGGGGCATTATTCAGTAAATAATGAAGGGCTGTCATTTGACAGTTCTAAACATGAGATCTGGCTCACTCCAACTCCCAAATAAAAAATTATAACCACTGATTAGGCTACCTGGTAAAGCAGCCACATCTGTTTTAATTTCATAAAAGGGATTTCTTTCTTTGTCTCTTCTTTGAGACATAGTCTTGCTATATGGCCCAAGCTGGACTTGAACTATTGACTGTCCTACTTTATCATTCCAAGTGCTGGGATTACAAGGGTACTTAGTTGTAAGTGGAATTTGTATCTCTCCAGGGTATAATACAACAATATCAAGTCAGACAGCTAGAAAGGAGAGTCACCTCCCTCACTGAAGGTACTTCTTTTAAATTGTCCTTACCGGAGATCCTTGTTCCATAACTCTAGTTGTACACTAAGTAGTGTGTGCCTTGGGACCAAAGGTTTTGTTCTCAGATCCAGAAGTGGTTCAGGGATCACCATCTGTGCCTAAAATACCAACACATGGCATCCCCTAACATGCCAACACAGGCCTTCTCTGACAGCCCTACATGGTCCTAAGCTACCCAACTACCTGAACTATGCTGAACTCAGAGGGTGAGCACACCACTGGTCTTATTATGTGGGCCACTCCTTGGTCCTCCCAGTTGGCTGCTCATCTTACTCACATCACATCTTAGGTCACCAGTTACCCCTCTTAGTCTCCTCAGTTCTGGGCCATCAGCCCTTTCACATCCTCCCTCCTCTACTGACCTATTCCTCATCTTAGTTTTTTGTTTCTTTCTTCTTGAGACAGAGTCTCACTATGTAATGACTGTCTTGGAACTCACTATGTAGTTTTACCTAGCTGGTCTTGAACTCACAGTAATGTGTCCAAAGTAAGGATATTGGCTTATAGATGATACAGTTATGAAGCCTTAGTGCTGCTAAAAGGGCCTGAGTGTCAGCCCTAAGCTCATTACCAGCACCTGCATTCTGAACAGTCACACATAGTTCATAGCAGGCTCAAACTCTCTGAGCATGTTGTGCCTGGGCTGTGGGGAAACCAGAGTCCTGCTACACCACTCTGACCAAGCAATCACTGAAAATACTTTGCTCAGAGACTAGGTCAGGCCACTTTCATGGTCATATGATCTGATACCTGTGTCACTTGGGGAGTCCTTTGGGCTGGGGTAGGGTGAAGTGAGAGAGGTAAAAAATTTAGTGATGGAGATAAATAATATTTTACCATAATATTTAAGACATCAACAATATAAAAGATTCAAAACAAACAAAATGCCACAATTAAATATAGAGAAAAGATACATTTAATATGGATCTTCAACAAACTGATAACAAAACCAAAATGAATAGGAGTACTTAGCAAAGTGACCATAATAGACCTGTTAAAATGTACATTTTCACCACCAGACACAAAGGCAAGATAGTGTATTCTAATAATAAAATACAGGCACCCTCAGATGCCATCCTGCCTTGAACTGCATGGTCTTTGATATCTGTACCTGGGCTGCCATGCCTAGGTGTTGGTTGAGACACTCAATGCAAAACTTCAACATGTTAGATAAGAAGCTGACATCTGGGGGCTGGAGAAATGGCTCAGTGGTTAAGAGCACTGGCCGCTCCTCTAGAAGACCCAGGTTCAATTCCCAGCACCCACATGGCAGCTGTGGGTTACAACTATCTGTAACTCCAGTTCCAGGGGGTCCATGGCACCAAGCATGCACATGGTGCACATATATATGCATATAGGCAAAATACTCAAATACATAATATAAAATAGAAGTTGACATCTGAACACTAGAGAGGTGGCTCAGTGGTTAACAGCACTTATTTCTCTTGCAGAGGACCCAGGTTCAGTTTCCAGCACTCACTTAGTGACTCATAACCATCTATAACTCCAGTTCTATGGGATCCAATGCCCTTTTCTAACCTCTGCAAGTACCAGGCATGCACATGATGCACAAGCATACCTGCAGGCAAAACATTCACAGACATAAAATAAGTACATCTAAAATATTTCTTAAAGAGGTTATCATCTGCCCTCCAGGTATGGATNCCCCATGCTTCTCTCTACCTTGACTCCAAGCTTTGATGCCACCTGCTCTGAAGAGCTGGTCTCAGACAGAGCAAGTCAATGGGAAGTTGTAGAATTAGGAGGTTGGTGGCCAAAACCATGGTCATAAACATAGGCACTATCCCCAAGTTCAGGAGTGTCCCTGGGAAGCAGGGGCCCTGTGTCACATCTATCATGTTTTCCGAGCAGGCATGAGGAGGGGTGCATCATCTTCCAGACTTATGAAAAAAATAAAAGATCAGCAGACATCATATCTCTGCATCAGAATTCACTATCAAACCCTGGAGACTCTGAGCTCACTCAGGCCCAGACAGTGAAAATGAATAACAGGTGCCAACATACATGACTGGGCCCAAGTATGAACACACAAGTTGGGGAGTTGGCTGAAAGGTGCGAATCTACCATCACATGAAGTTTTATTTATTCAGTCATTCTTTTTCCTCTAACTAAAAAATGACTAGGTGACCTTGGTCCCCACCTAGACTCTGAAGCACCCATATCGAAGCTCTTACCTTGTTATATCTGCACAGGAAATGTTTCTCAGTTCTGCAGCTGCTGGTCTTGTCTTCCTGTGTCCACCTCTGGGTCAGAAGTTTGCCCCGGAACTCATTTTCTGAGGGTTGAAAAGAATAGAGGTTCAGAAAAGGGGACTCTGACAACTATCAGCCAGGCAGACCCAAGAAGAGAAAGAGAAAAATCCAGGATACTTTTTAACATAGAATTTATACTATCTCTGGAATCTATCAGAAAGACAAACAAATTCATGGCTCATGGTTGTTCCAGGGAAAAAAAGAAACCCTTATGCTTTGGAAGCAGAGGTTTTACACCATGGTCTCACCTCTGATGGCTACTTTGCACATGTGTCACAAAGTATAGACATCCATATACATGGCTATTCCAAGCAAGGGCACTAGTGTGAGTCATATGAGACCTACCTTGAAAAAAAAAAGCTGGCATTGAGGAATTTTGAAAATTAGCTGACCAATGAATGAGTAATTGCTCAATCATAACTGCATCTATTATTATCCCAAAAGAATGTGCAACTCAGATCCATTTGTTTAATAAACACACATTATGTCATTCAACTTCTCAAGAGTATGCTGACTGAGGAAAGTGAATCCCATCCACTGGGCCTGATCAGCTTTGATAACATTGTCTCTCACAAGGAGCCCTGGGCCCCACCAGCCCTCATTGCTTGTTTTTGGTGTCTTTTCTCCTCCTGATTTCTATTTTTTTCCAGGGCAATGACTACAGTTAATATTTAATTCTTATAATTCATATAAATTCACACATCTAAGCAGAAGCTGAATACATCAGCTGGACATGACAAAGAAATGCATTGTGTACCTATTCCCTGAACGTCATTCCCTGTCTCCATGACAACCTGCTTTCTATGCTGCAGAGTTTCAAAGGAAGGTCATTAGTAACCAACAATAAAAACAGGAAATGAATGTTTCTACATTCTTCTTTCTTCTCCTTGGAAGTATGTTTAGATTTAGCTAAATGCAGATCAAGTACACGTTATCATAAACATTATCTTCCCCACCATTACCCCATATTTTTGGTCAGGTGCATACCCAAAGCGGTTTTCATCCAGAATTCTAGCTCTTGGCCCCAGTAACCCTGTAGCTTAACCAGAGCATCTTCTTCCTCCTTGTAAATATCTACATCCCCTTAAAGAGTTCAGATTCCTTTCATGAGCCAAGACAAAGAAGGAATTAGATGTAGCTGCCAAAGGTCTTCAAAGGAACAGTGAGCCTATAGGACTTGGCACATCCTGCATATACCTACTATATGCCTTCCTCTCCTTGAACTGTGAGTCCCATATATGGAAATGCTGAGAAGAGGTTTCACTTGACCATAAAGGAGTGAGTTTCAGGATCTTTCCCACAATTCAAGGTCTTTGGGTCCCATCTATAGAGAGAGATTAATGATCATCATCACTGAGCAGATATCAGGTACCTTTTAAGTGCAGGTATACATGCCCACAAATATGTGTGTGTGTGTGTGTGTGTGTGTGTGTGTGTGTGTGTGTGTGTGTGTGTGTGTAGATATAGATACAGATATGTATCACCTTGTATCAGGAACTGTAACCTAATACTTGGGCACCCAGAGCACCACTAGGCAACTGCCACCAACAACATGTGGTGTCTAAGAATGGGACCCATGCAGAAGAGGCCAGGCAGCCTTGCCCCATCGGGAAGAATATATAGTTGGAAAATTCCATAAGTGAACAGTCAAGAATTGTACCAGCTATTAGGTACTCTTTATGGGTGTTGGCATATAAGGGTTATCATGTGTACCATTAGGGAACTGGGAGTCAATGGGACTGTGAAGTGCTCAGGGTTCTGATTCTGAATGTGTCCCAGGAAAGATGCTACAGAAGCCTATATACTGGCTGGTTCATGAGACTGGATCAGAATTATTTGTTATAGTGATGTACACAAACATGTGAGGTGACTGGGGCATGGCTCAATGACAACTGGAGGGGGATACTTAAGGTCTATACTATGACAGGTGTCCAGGAAGCTACCTACACTGAAGAGTCTCCTATAGGTCTCTTCTGCTTCTCAAAAGATAACAGACATGACCTTCATATGTATCTGAAAAAGGACTTCTCATGTTCTATGTGATGAGAGATAAGCAGTGTGCTGCATTTCTCCAACTTTATCATTCCTAAGAATTTGGAAATCAGCCTTTTGAGATTCTCCACCACCTTTAACCCAAGAACTTCTACTATTTTAAGTCAACCTGAGACAACACATCTGCACAGCAAAGTACCAAGATCTTAAAATCATCCATGCCCTAAAGGGTGGCTCTTATCTATTAGTGGTAACAAAGCCAATGAGCATCTTAGAACAAGAGCAGAACATAGGCCTTTCCTCACACCCCCTAGAAACAAAGCTCACAGTTCAGCAAAATGCTGACACCCAGGTCAGAACTTCGTATAAGAGAACCTGAAACCAGCATGACACATTTTGCTTCCTTTGTCCAGGAAGTTTCTTGCAACAATAAGTCAGCAGTGTGAGGTTATGCTGTGGTCCCTTTATCTACACTGGGACCTACATATGGCCAGGTCCTGCCCTATGGACTCTGCATGCTATGTCCTAAGTCTACTGTCTAGNCTACACTAAGTCGAACAGCATGCAGGACCAACCAATCCGAAGAGAACCCTGCCCAAGAGTGTGGAGACCAGCAGTTATGCTTTCCACAGACTCACAATGGTACCACCAAGTAGCCCATAGCTCATGCTGACCTGACCCTAGGGTCATCTTGCCC
>LZPO01067730.1:8411-21342 GCA_001675575.1 Neotoma lepida
GTTTGTTATACAATCATACCTGCAATGCATGATTTTCTCTTAGTATGGTAATTTGAATTAACTTAAAATTAAAGCATTTTGTCAAGATCATGAAAGATAGCAAAAAAACTCAGAGCTATTAAGAAGTATAGGAGACTAAAGANAGAAACCAGTAAAATGTAATAGAATAATGGTGGAGGCTTCTGGGACAAAAATAAAACAGTAGTTAGCAAATCAGTGAAGTTAAAATAAGATCATTAGACAATAGTAAATGTGGTTGGTATGTAAAATGAATAAAAAAAATTGAATAAAAACATTCAAAATGTGACACTAATAGTTACCAAACTTTAAATGAAAGAATTAAAATTGTATGATATGTTTCATACATCATTAATGAATTTGTGGTACTTTANATTTGTAAACTGTATCATATTTCAAACTTTAAATCTAAAAGTGATTCAAAGTTAAAAATTAAAACACATTATTTGCCAACAAGAAAGTGAAAAAAATAATTCATAGTGAATAAAATAAACAAATTGCATATCCAATATTTACCAAAAAAATTTATAGTACTTTTAACTCAATAAAATTCAAGTAATTCCTCAGCTTCAAGAAAATTGGGAAACTACTTCGAACATGTATATTATCAAGTAAGATACAGGGATGTAAATAAATACTGTAGAAGGCATCCGTTATCGTTACCAAAGAAGTGCAAATAAAATCATAATTAGATGCCAGTGTGAAGCTGTTATGAAGGGTTAAACTACAAAGTAAAGGAACCAGATGTCACAGAATGTAGACTGCCACTTCTATGGGTTTATATGTGAGCAGCTACAATTTATTCTGTTTATGAGGGGAAACTACTCGATCTTGAACCTTGATCCTCATATATGTGAGTCAAGGGCTTCACCATTAAGCTGAATTTATTTTGACCATTTGTTTTGACATCAAAACATACGTCTAAGAAAATTAGTCTCCAATTCTCTTCATTTGAAAATCTTCAGAATAAAAGCATCTACAAAAANATAACCCTTGAAAATCTAGTAACTTTCTTATTTTAGGTGTCAACATTTCAGTGAATAAAGAACAAAAGGCTTCAGGGAAAAGAGAAAAAAATGCTTACTTTTCCACCAGGACTAAGGTGGTTGTTTTCTCCAAAAATTGAGGACACACCCAGTGTCTTAGACAAGTGCTCTGCCACTAACTATATCTCAACCCTCAGTGTTTAGGACAGGCTGTCACCAGCATGCTGGTCTTGACTTCAGTGTGGAGCCCTCCTAGGTTTCCTATCCACAATCTTTCTGAGAAGATGCTGGAATTGCAGATGGGGATTTTCTACAGTGTTCTAAAGATGACTAAGTCCCATTCTTTGGTTCTTGGAAGAGTTCAGAAAGCACTTCAGCCTCAGGAGCTGAGATTTAATGTTTGCATAAGATATCCATGCAAATACTACCAGGTTTTGAACACATTTCCCCTTAGATCACTTCTTTCATATCCCTTTGGACATTTTTGATTCATTCNTTTATAGCCCTGAGGGACCAATTAGAGTAAAGTTAGCAATCTCATCCAAAATAAAAGAGTTTGAAAGGGGTAATACCTACATCCTCCTCCTGTGTGCCAGCCTGGGGAATGGACTCTAATGTCTACGTTGAGACATCATGACAGCTGCTTGCTTTGTCTGTGTTATCTGTTCAATTATTTGCATTTGGTAGTATTATAATACTTCCATTTCAGTCATATAAACATTTCAGGAATTCTGTAGCTATTTATTATCATATACATCACAACTTAAAACAGGATTTAATGAATAGGTCAATTACTTAATTATTTTGTTTCCTTCTAGTACAACATTGAAAAATAATACTNCACTTCACAAGAAATATTATAAACCAGTAATGAGGATAACANCATCCCCATATGGAATTGATTTAATAAAAACAATACATTGTTTGAGCACTTGTGAGGTATTATGATAATTTTTTAAGGATCAACAGGTGTATTTGAAAGCANAGAGTTATAACAAATTGATCATCCAGCTGGAAATAACTGATCTAAGATTAAAACTCAAACCTGGTTCCATAGTTGATGCCTCTTATCTTTCTGCCATGGTAGCTCNTGCGAGCTATTTTACCGAGAAAAGAAAAAATGTGGNTATTGACTTGAAATCTTGAAAAGCTTGTGGGCTNTTTGATGAAGTAAACAGTAAATATTTATTGCATCAAATAAGGTTTAAGTNTCATTTTAGCATAACAAGAAAAGAANAACCTCAGTGAAATAAACTACCTGTTAATGAGTTTCTTATGAATGAGAGGCTTGCAGTACTTTTCAAAAGACATCTTTTAGAGATGTAATGAGAGGAGTTTCTTCATAAAATGAAATGATCCTTACAATCACAACTTTTCTCTTTAACCTTAAGAGTATTTAATTCTACTACCTAGCCCATGATTTCAAGTGCTCATGTGTAGGAACAGTCCTCTGGGTTAAATGTGGTAAGTCTGTCTATTATTAAAATAGTAAATATTGTTATTGNTATAATGGTTATACTAGAAACAGTTTAATGACATTTTAATGCATATATATTTTAAAGAAGGAGCTGCACATTCCACAGGGAAGAACAAAGTACCCTTGAACAAGAGAATCTTAGGATGGGCCAAACTCACAAGGATACTTTTGTATTTAGGATGCAAGACACTAACCTCCCCCCCAAAAAAAAAATCAACTTACATTGAAAAGAAGTATGTTCAGACATTGAAATAAACCCTTTACACAAATTAACTTTCTCAGTCCTTACCACAGGCTATATTTCTATTTCTTCTTGTTCTATAATACTCAGGCAAAAATATTTTCTGTGATTTGAACAAGTTTCTATGTCTGTTAGTGTGCCGATTAGGTCCCACCAAAGTACAGTAGGAATGTATCTTTGAGTATTAATTCTGCCCTCCTAATGTTCATAAACAGTAGCTTTTAAGATTGTGGTTTTTTTAAAATACCACTTTAATTTATAGTGGGTGTATGATCTCATGATGAATTCTCATAAAATCCCATTGAGGTTTTGGTAATGAGCTCCAATTTCCAGATAGGGACATTNATATGCAAACTTTACTACACACCCAACTGCAAGTTTAGTGCTCTTTCCATTACANCTTNATGCCTGCAGAAAGTTAATTAAATAAAAACATATCAGGAGAGGGAAAAATCATGCAAANATTTTTTCCTCCAGATTGGGAGAAGTCTTCTTGGCATNCTATGACCATCTCCTCATCTGTTCACTCAGCACTTTGTAATACTCCACTATTACTCTGATGATAGGTTCAAGTCTCTCAACCATACTGTGTCAGAGGCAAAATGTCTCTGTGCTGCAGAGACATCCTGTCTTCTGAAAGTGATTCTCAAGAGTGGATCTTAGATTAAGATATAATGTGAGGAAAACATGTGTCATGTTTGCCTCTCTAGAAATAATGACANAATTCTTTGACTTCTTGTGAGTCACAGTACTCAGCATCTTTCAGACTTTCCTGGCCCATAACTAATTTGTAGTGTTCTTATCTAAGAACATGTGTCTCACTTTTTAAAGGGGGGGATGTAATTCTTCTCTTTTAATTCCATAAGTAGTAAATTTAAAATGATTATATGAAAACAANTACACACTATGCATTCATTNGGGNGTGACTTAGTTGTTACTCTTTCTGTGATGAAATATCATNACCAAAGATATCTTAGGGGAGGAAAGAGATTATTTTACTCACAGTTCCATATGACACTTCATCATCAAAGTGAGGGCAGCAACTCAAGCAGNGTCAGAACCTGGAGACAGGAGCTGATGCNGAAGCCTTAGAAGGATGCTGCTTACTTGTTTGCTCATNATGGCTTGCTCANCCTGCTATCTTATAGAACCCAGGACCACCAGCCAAAGGATGGCACTACCTACAATGGGCAGGGTGCCCACTCATCAATTACTAATTAAGGAAATGTTCAATAGGCTTGCCCATAGCCCAATCCTATGGAGGCATTTTTTTCAATTGAGGTTCCCTCTTTTAAAATGACTTTAGCTTGCATCGAGTTGACATAAAACTATCGAACAGAGGGAGTATGGGTGGAAGTTAGTCATGTTCTCAGTGAAACAAGTGAACAAAATCATGAAGATTGGTGAAATAATGGTCCATAGGGGAAGATTAGTTTTATAGGAAATGGTATCTATATGCAAATATTTCTAAAAGGACTTACAAGGAAAATGTCGGATCAANTCAAGCAATGTATTTGGTGGTAGAGATTTTTAAGTTGTTCCTCACAAAGATACAANTGANTTCTGAAAAGGAATTGTTTTAAAATTCTTTTTCTCTTGAGTTTGTAACTATAAGGGGTTTTTGAAAGACAAGAAAGCTGATGAACTGGCTTGGTTATCTTAGGAGATCCAGTTTTGCTACGGTTCTAGCCAGCATTGTGGGAACAATTAAATNCAACATTTATCACAGAGTTTGGAAAGCAGAAAATCTCACACAAAAAGAGTTTAAGTGTAAAACTCTACTATTATAACACATCTCTACTCTAAATGCTTTGCATTTTCTCATTTTAATATGCAATAATCATATAAACATAAATATGTCATTCTTTCTCAAAAGAGGGTATAAGAGTAAATTTCAGTATTTTTCCTTGAAAAGTATCTCCTTTTCACATTTCATAATCCATATATCAGATTTACTAAAATGCCTAACAAAGTCAGGTAAACATTTTCCCCCTATTACTTTATGTAGCAAATATCAAACTACAGTGCATGAAGGAAGAAGCAGCTGCATTATTTCTAAGGAATCATATAACTGTATTAAAATAAGGTTGCATTATGTATCAAAGGCAAACACTTGACNATTTTTGCATCAGAAGAGTTCAGGTCCTGCTATAAATCTTTGCCTGCAAAGTGGGAAAAAGAGAAGAGTGTGGTGATTCAACACTCATTACCACAAATATCCGTAACAAAAAAGCATCCATAACAGAAAGCAGTGCCTGGTTGCAATCCTAACGTGTTAATAAGGACTTGCTTGAGGCTCAGTGTGGCCAATTCTAACAAATATCCTGAGTTTTGTTTCTGGAGTTGGAGAGGGTTTTCACAGAGATCAGAGAAAAATTCCCCTTTGCTTCCTGCAAGGGGAGAAAAAAATGAAATCACTCAAAGGGACACAGGCCATTATGTTTTTGACAAAAAACAGGAGGCTGTACACCCAGCCACTTACCTGTCAGAGTTTTTATGGAGCCCAGCAGCAAGCATTCTTACCCACTGCACTATCTGTCCAGCCCCTACATTTCATAGTCTTAACTGATCTAACAGATAACATTTTGTTAAAAAATAATTGTTAATAGCAATACATTTAACTATCAATACATGTATAAATAAACAAATGAATTATAGCAATAATACAAAACTGAGCTGTCTTTCCAGCCCTAAAACTATGTTAATTTTGCAATTAATAGTAGGTTCACCTCTAAGGCTTACGGTCTACCCAGCCATACGTTCATGACTCAGTTAATGACACTAGGCATGCAGAGAAGGCCATAAATCCAATTATTGGTTACTACCATAACATTTTTGTCACCACTGAAACATTGAACAAGGCTTTCTAGGCCAATAAAGGATCACAACTAGATAAGACTGTTTATTACTTTGTTTCTGCAGTAGAGTGAGTACAACCCTTCAGCATTCTGAAAGCTAGCCAATAAAGCTGACACTTCCAAGTTAGTACCAATATAACTTCTCCATGCCCTGTGACTCGTCAAGTATGTGGCATCTCCAGCAATAATGTCTTACCATCAAGTTCTGGATGATAATTATCTTAGGGTTTCTATTGCTGTGTTAAAATACTATAACCAACTTGACATCTGGAGTGATGATACATCCAGACTTTGCTTTGGATATACTGGGTATTTGTGAATCCTGAGAATATTTAATACTTCTTTTAGTTTTGATGAAGAGAGATTGTATTGAATCCTTAGACAATTTTTGATAGGAGGCCATTTTCACAATATTAAGAGTATGGGAAGTCTTTCATTTGTTTATGATTTTCTTTGACTTTTTTCCTTTGGTGTCATAAACTTGAATTATAGAAGTCTTTTATTTCCTTGGGTAAATTTATTCCAACATATTGTACTATTGGATATATTGTGAACGGTATTCTTTCCCTGATTTCATTATATATATATATATATATATATATATATATATATATATATACATATATATATGTATGTATATATGAAGTATTCTGGTCTTTAAGTGTTGATTTTGTATTCTTATACATTGATAAATATTTTATTTTATCAGCTATATGTGTTTTCCAATGAGGTCTTTAGGTTCTCCTTTGTATAAAATCATTTCATCAGCAAATAAGGATACTTTAATTTCTTCCACTCCTATTTATATCTCATTTATTCTACACCTGTATTATTGCTTTGACTAAGATATCAAGGTCTATATTTCACAAGAGTGAGGAGTGGACATCCTTGTTTCATTCATGATTTTAGTGAAATTATTTGAATTTTCTTCATTTAGCCTAATGTTGGCTGTAGGCTTGTATGTTGTTTTTATTATGTTGGGATATGTATCTTGTATTCCTACATTCTCCATGACTTTTATCATGAAAGGATGTTGGACTTTGTCACAAGTCTTTTAAGCATCTAATAAAGTAATCATGTTGAAAGAATGAGCTGATATTCAGATGGGTTTATCTCTAAGTGTTATCCGGTCTTTCTGTGACATTCAATATATTTTGTTCTGTATGTTTAGTGTTTTTACTATTACATTGCAAGGAGGACTCTCTTTGGTGTCCCATACTCTTCTTGTCCCTTGATTAGCATCTCTGTCCTTAGATTTAGGCAACTTTCATTCATTCGTTTTGTGTGTGTGTGTGTGTGTGTGTGTGTGTGTGTGTGTGTGCCACCTCACATTGCTGATTTTTTCTTTGTCTCATTCATGCTCCTAAATTTCTTAACTAATTTTTTGCTTGAATATTTTTTAAAAACATTATCACATACTATATTTTGATCATATTCTTACCTTCCCATAGCTCATTCTCCCCTCAATACTCACTGAATCCCATGTTCTCACTCCCTTCTCTCTCAAAAACTCGAAATGAAAGCCAAAAGAAAAGAAAAAAATGTACAAAATTATGAAGTCCATTTTGTGTTAGCCAACAATGACTGAGCATAAAGTATGTCTGGAGTATGGTAGATATAGCTGGTATCTCTCTATTGAAGAAAACTGATTTTTCAGTCTCAGATCTGGAAATGTTCCATCAATAATTCTGACAAATCTACTTTCTGTGCATTCATTTGAGTTTCTTTTTCTATGTCCAAGATTCATAGATTTCTTGTTTTTGTAATATCCTATGACTCTGTTCTTAAGTTGTATTAGATTTATCATTTTTTTTGACCGAGTGACCTATTTCTTTTTTGTCTTCAAGACCTAATAGTCTCCTTTCCACTTGATTCATTCTACTTTTGTGGCTTTCTATTTAATATTTTGTCGGATTTGTTGAATTTTACATTTCAAAATTTATTCAATTTGAGTTTTCTTCAGAAATTCTGTTTTTCAATTAATTAATTAAATTACATTTTGTATCCTATTGTTTTACGCATTCACTTAACTGTTTTTATTTTCCTAGGCTATATTCCAGCATTAATATCCTAATTGAATTCTTTGACCATATTTATAATTTATAATTTCGACTTTGTACTATTAGCCTTTGTTTTCATCTACATTATTTTTTAATGGAGATAAAGCATCTTGTTTTTCTTTTATGTGTGTGCGGTTTATTTTTTTGCTATGGGACATGGGTGTAGCAAGCGTTTTTGTCAGACTATCTTTGGACCATCAGCTTGCATATAATGACTCAGAGACTTATTAATTATGAAAGCTTGACCTTAGGTTTTCTCCCAACTAGCTCTTATAACTTAATCAACACTTTTTTTTTAAATTTTTTTTTTTTTTACATTCTGCCACATGGCTCCATTACCTCTCCTTAGTATGGCACATCCAACCTGCTCTGAACTTACTGGAGAAATCAAGTGCCTAGATTCCTCCTCTCAGTTTCTCTCTCTCTGCCTGAAAGTCCCACCCATACCTCCTGCCTAGCTATTGACCCTTCAGCTTTTTATTGCACCAACCACAGCAAACATCTTTGCACAGTGTACAAATATCCCACATCACATGGGCATCTGGAGTCAGGCCCTTGGTAATGTCTCTTGGATTGGACATCTGTGCAGTCTTTGTTGTATGGTTGATAGAATCTCTCTTATTTCTTAAAATTGTTGGGCTGAGCAGCCAGATGGTCCTTAATGTTCAGACTTGGGGCCACTCAGTGTTCATANGCAATTGGAGTATCAGAAGTGATTCTCCCATGCATGTTGAAATCTGAGGGCTGTGCTGAACTGACCTTGGGATAGAAGGCTCTGCCCTCACTGGATACTGCAACAGGAGTGCTGCCCCCCCTCTCACAATTGGGAAAGATGGCTCCACCCCTCACCATGGGCATGTACCTCACCTGGGCAGCACACTAGAGCTGAACCTGTTGTCCTGGTTACAGGAGAGTCAACCTTGAAGCCAGAGCGGAGCCCCTACTTCTTCCTCATCTGTCATGTGGTGGCATGGGTGAGGGAAAGATGCCCTGTAGCCCTAGCCCCTTTTTACCACAGCAGGCAAGAGAGACTGCATCAGTGTCACAAGAGTGGGAGAAATAGCCCTGCCCCTCAACAACTGCAGCACACGGGAGAACGGACACTGCACCCTGCCAGGGCAGCGCACTAAAGCTATCCCTGCTTTCAGGGGTGCAAGTAAGCCAGCCCTGAGAGTATGAGTGCAGAGTAGCTGACCCTGCCCCCCCCCAGATATGCCCCCTACAGAAATCAGGAAAGAGGGTCCTGCACCTCTCCTGGGCAAGGCAGTGGAGCTAGCCCTAATGGTGTAAGTGTGGGTAAACCTGACCTGAAAGCCTGAGAGCAAGAGAACTGGCCCTGCTCCTTGCTGCAGGCTGCGTTGGGTGGGCTGGGTGCTGGAGAGCTCACTCAGGTGGTGAAGATGGGGGAAAGTTGGCAGGCTGACCAGTGCAGCTATCACCCAGGACCAGAACGAGGGCTATGAGTTAGCCCACCCCAACATCCACCTTATCTACGAACTACTGAAGCATGTGAAGGGAAGGAACCTAAAGATCGAAAACTGTAGGATCAGTATGACACAAGACAACAGGTTATCCAATAGGAGCCTCAGTGAGAGNCCATCATGGATGGTGTAAGAGAGCCAGAGGCCTTAAACCAGACCAATGACTTATGACAATGAACACTTGCAAGTAAAGATGAAAGGAATAAAGAGTGAATTGTATGACCTGATCCACTGGGCNACACTACAGCTTCTANGACAAGATTCTCCCCATCCCACTCTTTTTTGTCTTGTTTTGTTTGCTTGCTTTGTTTGTTTTTTTGTTTTTTCTTTTAAATTTTCCTTTGTTTTGGGAGAAGGTGAGGAGAGGTTGCAAGAGCAGTGGGTAGATGTGAGGGGACAAGGAGATTAAGTGGGATCAGGATGCATGATGGGAAATCCACAAAGAATCAATAACAGTTAAGAAAAATGAGTAGTTCTAGTTCAGTCAGGGCAGGGTTCAGCTTCTTAACACAATAATGAGTCCAGTGGTGACAGCAGGTTCTAAGTGTAGATTTTCAGAAGTCTGTGGAGGTATACACAGAGTCTCTGTTCTTCAGATCACCAGGGCAAGAATCATGGTACTGGGAAGAACAGGCTCTGTCTGGATGTCATGTGTTCTAGCCTGTGGCCAGTGGGGAGTGGTTGTTATCTTTATAACAATAAGATAGACAGCTTGTAAGGAACAATACCTGAACTTAACCTTTGCCTTCAAATGCATGTGTGCGCATTCACCCACATATATGTAGGCATTCTCATTAACACACAAATGTACAAATGTACACACAAAAATAAAATAAGATAAATTAAAACAATATTAACACACTTTTACTATGATTTATTTCAGAAAAAATCTCAATGCTAATATATTTAAAACATTCTCTCATAACATAAGAAAGCCAGCTATTGCCTTNCAGATTCTTGAGGAGTTTGTGAAATTTAAGTATGATGTATTTTAAGCAAACCAGAAAATGTTGAATGAAACACAGAATTGTTAATAAGCAACAACTATGTTGGTTGCATATTGGCTGCCATAGGGGAAAATAAATATCAAAATTATCAAGGTCTGGTATTAGCAAATACATTCCAGATACTAAGAATATGTTAGTGACTCCAAAGAAGAAGGTATGAGGTGGAATATTGGAGGAATAGTATTAAGAAGACCATGGAAAAGAAATAAAGTCATAGATTTTCATGAGTTGAAGTAAAATTACATAGACTGACTAAAATAAAATATATTCAATTCATACCATGTAGTAGCCACAGATTAAGAGTTAAGAAATATTTTATACATTATGTTTTTCCCAAGAATGATCTTCTTTCTATCATTTTCTTCAGTGCAATATTGACATCCTTATTCCTTAGACTGTAGATCAGGGGGTTGAGCATGGGCACAATGATGGTGTAAAATACAGAAGACACTTTCCCTTCATTCATGGAGCTGGAAGATGATGGGTTCAAATACATAAATGCAGCAGAACCAAAAAAGACAGCTACAGCGGAGATGTGGGAGCTGCAGGTGCTGAAGGCTTTAGATCTACCCTCAGTGGATTTAATGTGTAGGATGCTGATAATGATGAAAGTGTAAGAACNAAGGATGGTCAGCGTTGGGGCAATGATATTAATTCCACTAAAAATTAGAATCATCAATTCATTCACATAAATACTAGAGCAGGAGAGCTTAAGGATGGAAATAAGGTCACAGAAATAATGGTTGATCAAATCAAATCTGCAGAAATGAATCCTAAACATACATCCTACATGAGCCGATGCACAAACTATACCTAAAATATAAACTCCTAATACAAGAGAAAGGCAGGCCTGTTGAGACATGATGATACTGTAAAGCAAGGGACTACAGATGGCAACATAGCGATCATATGCCATTGCAGCCAGCATGTAGCATTCTGAAATAGCAAAAAGGAGAAAGAAGTAAAGTTGAATCATGNACTCAGGGTAGNAAATGTCATTCTTCTCTGTCACAAAGTTCACCAGCATTTTTGGGGTAATGACAGTAGATTGGCAGAGGTCAATGAAGGACAGACTGCTGAGGAAGAAGTACATGGGGGTGTGCAGGTGGGAGCTGAGCAGGATCAGGATGATNATTCCCAGGTTCCCCAGCACTGTAAACAGATAGATTCCAAGGAAGAGGAGAAACAGGGGCAACTGCATCTCTGGTTGGTCTGTTAACCCAGCAAGAAAGAATTTGGTCACGGTGGAGTGATTACCTTTTTCCATGCCCTCTGTTCAGAATCTGAAAGGGAAAAATATAGTCTATTGAGAGACGTGGTTGCTCTTCTTTTGGGAGCAGNTGCCCCTAAAATTCTATATGATCTCTTCTCTCTGAACCATCTTCACTAGGTGGAAGTTGTCTAATTTTAATATTTACTAACCTTGAGTTTCAAAATTAATAATATCTTACAGAAAATATTTTACTTGTCTTTGTAGTATTGAAAATCTTTATGCTGTCAGTTTTCTATTTTCAACATGTTAAACCTTTGAACCTAGTGTTTATAAATACTATTTCTAAACCACATCGTTTACTGAAAGACACACTTGGACAAATAAAGTAGCTGGTTTGAATCATGATTTTAAAATCGTTTGAAGAGAACAATTCCACCTAACTCATAAATGGAAGAGAATTATCAATCAAACTATTTGTTGACTACAGTCCAACCAACTGTTAAGAAAATGACAAATACTGACAAATAGCAAATATTAGTGTCCCAAGTTTTCTTCTTTTCCTTCAATTTCTGTGAATTAGAAGGTATCAAAGGCAGAGCCACAGAAATGGAGCGTGAAGAGTTACAGATTTGTTTCTTGTTCTGTTATATAATGAATACCTACATTAACTATTTAAAAAAGTAAAAATTCATAATGATGTGAAAGACTTGTATGCTAAAAACTTTAAGTACTTGAAGACAGAAATTGAAAATGGAAAGATCTCCCATGCATATGGGTAGAGAGGGTTAACATAGTAAAAATGGCTATTCTACCAAAAGCAATCTACAAATTGAATGCAATGTCCATCAAAATTCCAACAGAATTCTTCATAGTTCTTGAAAGGACAATTCAAGTTATACTAAACTAAAGATATACCCCCAATTCAATGAAACAATCAAATTCATAGACCCAGAGAAAACAAAGGGAAATGCCCACTTTTTCATGAAAATACAAATCTTAGAATATAACAAATGATGCTATATTATTTTAGGTTATTTTAATACCTTATTACACAGTGACACCTAAAAGTTTTCTGATGTGATTTCTCAGCTCAGGTGCTACTGACCTGGAATACAACCAAGAGGTCACATGATGACTAATGGTTGAACCAATGGGTCTCTTATGGGTCATCATTTACCATAGTTGTACCCCTCATCCCAAGCCCTTTCACATACTCCCATTTCTTCTGTGTTCCATGAGGTTAGCAAGCACTGATATAAAGCTATTATGCTACATTTCAGGCTATGGCTTTAGCTGTTCTTGCTAAGGAAAGGGCATTGGCATGTTGAAACACAAAAGCTGTAGGATGCTTGGAAAACATTTAAAAGTGATATAATTAGTAGGCAGCTTATGTGTTGTAAGACAATTTATTATGTTTGAAAGCACAGAAGATATACCCTTTAATAATCATGAAACAATTATGTCAGTTAGTTATTTTAAAAGGGGAACAAGTTACTTATACATGCTCATGGACATGCTGAGCCTTAAGTCTGATGATAATTCACTTTCAAAGATCTAGAAGAAAGATTCCCTTAATTTCTTTTGTAAAAT
>LZPO01067735.1:0-13457 GCA_001675575.1 Neotoma lepida
ACACACACATACACACACACACACACACACACACACACACACACACACATACACACACCTCAATGCCTCTTCATCACCCAACTCTCTTCTTCTGGTATTTTTTTATATAGAAAATGCAATGATGCCGACTTCATGATGGTGCCTATACTCCTCGGACTATGCTGAATGCTTTCATGTTTAGGATTGTGACAACTCTTTGAAATAGGTATTATTTTCCTAATTATAACAAATGAGGAAACTAAGGTCCCATTACTAATGCCATCAAGAGGATAAGTGATCAGTTAGGAACAACAGCTGTCTTTGCTTTAATCTGTTTCCTTGACAGCTTTGAAGAAAACACCTAAACTTCTTGTGATTAATAAAGACTATAGTTAATGTCTAGGAAGCTGAGGATTGCTGTCAAGGGAGACATTTATGATAAGGAATCGTGTTGGCTTAAGTATTATTCCCCAGGTAGGGAANGTCTGGAAAGGGCCGTTCTTCTGCTGGTCTCTTTAAAGAACTTGGTACTCTTCGAGAGCTGTAATTCAACTATCTTAAACTTGTGATGCCTGTGACATGCACATAATCCTAACTACCTAATAGAACTTAATGATATGCCTTGGTTCTTGATAATCACCAATTTGGAAAACACATGTTCAATTTATGGAAGTAAACTCTAGATTAATATAAAAGATGAATAGGGAGTCAAAAGAATAGATGTTTTTAGAATTAACCAAAACTTTGAGGTTTGTCAACAAACTGGTGTTGAGGAAAGACCACAACACATCACATATTTTGACAGCAGAGGACAAAATTGCCATCTCAATTCAGTGACTAGAGCAATGTGAAGACAAACAGAAGATTCTTGGTGACTTCCTTCCGATTGATGGCTGCCAATATTGAGTGGGAGCTAGACTGCAGAACAATTATCTTGGAGAGTCTGAGCACAGACTCAAAACTCAAAAGATGAAAGTCTATTTGAACCTTATCATAAGAAACACCTGACCCAGGAGGACTGAAGAGAGAAGGGAGCTGTGTCCAGGTATGTGGCATTTTCTCCAGTACTGAGTGAGTAAGAAGATCCTTGGAGTTATAGCCCTCCACCAAATAAAAAAGGATAAAGAAAGAATCATAAACCATTTCATGTTTGAGGATACACACAGAAACTTCATATCTGTGAGGAAGATGTCATTGGTACATGTGGCTATTGGAGCAAGCATAGATGGGGTTTAAGTCTTTGAGGTTAGTGGTAGTTGATGAGCAAAATCCAACTTCGAGGTTGTAATAATTCAATATAATACAATCACATTGACAAGAGGAAGAAGTGTGGGTAAAAGAATCCANACACACAATACAAATAAAGAGCTGTCACTCATTTTCCTAATGCCAAAAAAAGAGAGAACTATTTAGTAATTTTTGACACCAAGGAAATCATTTGTAACAGCCCTTTACCTTTCAATTCATCCTTAAATTTAAAAGAAAGAAAAATACTCCCACTCAATTGTTTCTATTATAAGTCAGTTCATCATTTATGAATCCATGTCAGTGTCTTCAGTTTGCAGTGAAACAGCTAATTCATATCGTATTTGCAGTCACCAATTCATAGCGAGTCTCTGCTGTTTGATTTAGCCTGTCATATGACACAGAACGTCTCAAAACCATTTGCATCACCCTTCCTGCTCTAATCTGCATTTGTGGTAATAATTAGGAACACGATTTTTCAAGTTCATCCAAAATACCAAGTGAATTTGGAATATAAGAGAAATACCAGCATAACTCATATATCACAAGAAAAATTGTGTTGAACTGTATGAACTTGGTTACAACAATTACTTGTATGTGGGAAAACTACAATGAGTTCAAAGCAGTGATACAGAATTTAATTTTATGAACACATATAAATTCCAAATTGATTTGACTATCTTACATAGAAAAGCCAAAGTATGAGCTTAATGCATTCTATAACTTGTACTTGAGTTTTAAATCACATTTCTTTTTCTCTTTTCAGTTCAGGATTCTCAGACATTTCCTCTTCTTTAGTCTTAAGTCCTTTTAATTCATGCTTTCAAATAAAGGATTGCATATACAAGGTCAGTGAGATTGTTATGATTGAAATGGTTTTGCTACATCTGTTTTAAGAAGGGTCATTTTTCATTTCATTTTTAAAATTGCTTTAAAGTGTTTGGCTGACTGTACAAAATTACCTCATGGGCAGCTAACAGTCAACTCTGTTTTTAAGCTGTATGTAGTCTAAGAATTGTGTAGGATTACATAAGATAAAAAATATTAACTTAAAACTGTAGTATTTAATTTTTATAGTAATCATCACTCAATTATTTTTCTGAGTATAAAAGCATATTTATCTTATGTATTTTTCCTATCCCTTTATATGTTTTGGTTACTTCTGAAAAAAGAAATACAAGTTAATATTTTAAATGACTCTGATAGTACAGACTTTCATATCCTGATGTCAGTGTTTTCTGTTATGTAGCCTATGGCTTTGTAATTGAAACAAATGTCTCCACAGAGTACCACTGCTCAGTGTCTCTTTCTTTTTCTTTTTTCATGTAAANGCACATCTCAGCTAAATTGGTATTTTTTATGTTTAGTATGTTTGCCCTTTGATGATCTACCAAATTCAAAACCTACACAGAGTGTTTAATGGCAACTGTACTTTGAATATCCAAATTTATGCTTTCTCTCCTAGCACATCTTCCTCATGAGCTGAGAGCATGTCCATCTTGCTTTACAGACCAGTTTTGGCTGCAGGCTGGTAAGCCTCTGTCCTCAACACGAAAGCATTGCTCAAGCAAAGTACCAAGGAAACTCAGTCTTGGCCAGTCTCCATTCCTGGAGTCAGGGCATTAGCATGCACTATATTTCAGGATTAAACAAATATTAACATCTAAGCAAGACATACATTTCATGAGGAAATTGCAGGGCACCTGGACCCAGAAGTTTTTGTATTTGTGGTTCTTCACTGCACACTTTGTAAAATGACTCCAACTACTGGTCCTTTTCTAAGTCACAGGAGATTTTCAAGTGTAGTGATTTGTAAGTTAAAATGAGGAGGAATTGAGTCTCTAAAAAAGTTAAACTTTATTATGAGACTGAGAAAATAGTTAAGAAAATAACTACTGACAACTTATTATGATTACTATATTGCTACTGTCATTACATGAACAAAATTTGAATGAAAAAAATCAAACAAAAACAAATATTTCATTTGTATATAGTCTTGGAAATAAATTACTAACCTTGACGTCCATCAGCATACAACTCCTACATAGCCAATGACAGTTTTCATTGTTTAAAGACTACTTGGGAATGATTAATAAAAGAATGATGTAATCTAATATGTGATAAAGAAAGATATAATATTCTCTACTGGAAGGCTTTCCTATCATGTCATATCAAAGTCTAGCAAAATGTTGAAAGTTAGAAATGTTATCAAGCATTAGCAGGCATTTAAAGAACGGCTCTTGAATATTTCTAGCATAAAAAAGTATTTCATGTGATGTAAATGAATGGTAATTTTCTGACTTTAAAAGAGAGCCATGCCAGTACATTTCAGCGTTCTGGACCCAATTCTGCAAACATGGAGACGCTTTCAATTTGCTCTGCCTGCCTTCCCGCCTTAGATGGCTGCGATTGCAGCGAAATTAATCCATTTAAAAATCTGCGGCTTAAACTTAAGGATTTTCAGTTTTTCCCCCCTTCTCTCTCTCTTTTTTTTTCTTAGAATATCAATAAGTTCCAATTGAAGAGCGGATTCTTTTGCAATTCAGGCATGTGCCGGCGATAACGGGCGAGTTGGCAAGCAGAGAGGCAGAGATGGATTAATTATGCAGAGAACATGGAAATTCTGCTTATCATCGGCTAGCAAAGGAGCCCGGCTCACATAATCAGCAAACGAAGGGAGAGGAAAAAAATAACAATGCAATGGCACCTTCCAGCCCATCATCAGGATTTTTTCTACCCCCCTTGTAATTAAAAAATAACATACACTTATAGCCCTATCTCCTGTGCAGGCAAGGAGTGGATGTCCACAAAATAATTGCACTGGATATTAGAGCTGGCACCACTGGCTGTCCAGCCTTGCCTGCTCACCTTCTTTCTCTGTTGGCCTCTCAAGGCACTTTGATTCTGAGCGCAGTCCAATCAGGCGGTGTCTCAGATGACACTCTAGTTCAGTTTCCAAAAATCTTAAATCGGTAACTTATCATGATCCATGCAAACACACATACATATATGATAAATATTTGCAGGGCTGACTCTGGAGAAAGCTTGGGAATGGATCGCCTGTAGACTATCTGCTCAATTTCAGAGATCTTTTCCTTTTTTTTCTGATGAAACATGTCCAAATAGCCTTCAGTTTGCAAGTGGTTGGATTAAAATGGTGAACCGTGCAATGACCACGCTCTCTTCTCAAATGTTACCACTGATTTACAACTTTCTTTTCTATCCCCTTTGCCAACTGATTTTGTACCCTCAAGTATACACTGGTAAAGACTTAAGTCTGTGATTCCACACCAGAAATCAGAATTCTGTATTGTTACTGTGAAATACGACAGCTCAAAGCTTTCTATGTCTCTAAATGCCAAGACACTACAATATACCTAGTTTGTTGCTTTAAAGAAAATCACGTTTAAGCTTACATATGTACCCGGGTGTTTCTCAATTTAGAATANTAACAGGCGTGTTAAATAATGATGCTTAGGAGAGAAAGCTACAGAGCTAGGCTCCCTTTTGCAATCACAATTCAAATCATTTGACCTAATTAAGGGCATAAGCCCAAGAAGCTCTAGACACAGTAGGGGCCAATCCTTCCTGCAAAGTTACTGTAAAGCTACAAGAACAGAATGATAAAAATAAACCAACAAGACAAAAAAATACACAGTATCGGAAGGAAAGCTGTTGCTCCAAAGTGCCGTAAACTGGAATTGGAAAGCTGGCAGGCTCTAGAAATGTAATTTATTCAGCGTTCCGCCAAAGCAGGGAACCAGTGTGGGGCGCAGTTTCCACGCTTGTGGGATGTTTTAAGTGACAGTAATAGACTGATTTTTAAAACTAATTACTTCAATGTCTGTGCATACGGCACAATACACATATGCAAGACATATGAATCTTATAGAAAACAAAGAGTACATGGGGCAAGGAAATGTGTGGAGGTATTTGTGATTACTAACTGCTAGATTCCATAGTGGGAAAAAGGGTGGGGAGACAAAGAAAGGTGCACAAGCAAGGGTGAAGGTCAAAAATGAAGAAAGAGTAGAGATAGAAAGAAAATCCTAATGAAGGAAGGACAATAAAAGAAAGAATGTAGAGAAAGTTCTAATGGTAGCAGTAGAAACTGTTCATTTTCATTTTTGCTTGAAATGCGATGCACAAAGTGTGTGTGAGTTAAAGAGGCATGTGTCAAGCAATGTGAAGAAAGCAGTCAGTATGTGTCCCTTCACCAAGAAATGCCAAAATTTAGAAAGAGAACTCAGTTCACAGAGCAGAATCTAATTGACCAGGAACAACTACATCAGCTAGAGACGTGTGATGGGGATAGTTTGACAANTCNTTACCATTGAATTCCCACCACCTTTCTGCTATCTTTTCCCTTGTAATACTTTTAGTATCTTTTCAATCAGCATCTTCTTAAAGCCAAAGATGTGCTTGTTTGTTTTTAAACCTTTTTACTAATAAAAATCATGAAAGTAAATACACAGTGTGATTGACTCCCATGTGTTCATTTCTCATGGTCATAATTATCAATACATGACAGTTCATGCTTGTTTATGTCAATTCCACGGTCTCACATTTCCACATTCCAGACTTTAAATGTATTTTTAATTTGTAGTCAATAACTGTATGTTTATGCTTGCTAAATGAATTCTTGGTGTAATAAAATCTACCCATTTAAATGTTTCAAAATATAAGATATTCAATAACTAATATACAGTAATAAGTAGATTCTGATTGCTCCAATTATTATAAAATAATATTGATAATATTTGGAGAAATAAAGTGAACTCTAGAAAAGGTAATCATAAAGTATTATACAAAGTTGTATATTTCTTACAAAATTGCAAAACTTTTTGGATCTTGAAAAATGGATATTCTTTTGTGATTGAAACTGTATAAAGCTACTACAAGTGAGTCAGATCCTAGGAATGAATTTCCTCAGTTTACCAGAAGAGCTGAGGATCTTTCCAGTTACTACCAAGAGTACTGGTTCTACACGTAATGTTCATATTGGGTGATATGGGGATTTCTAACCCTGACTGAACAGTAGAAATATTAGTGGATCTTTCAAAATAACTTGTGCCTGAGCTCTATCCTAGACAAAACTCCAGCACATATTATATATGTTATATGTTCCTATAAAATTGCAACTGGGAATATGTGGGACATGCAGGATTAACTCAATTAATTTAATTTATGAAGGGACATAAAATAGGCATGTATATATATACAGAGAATAGATTAGATAGATAGACAGACAGACAAATAGACAGATAGGTGATAGACAGGTAGATAGATGGATAGATGATAGATAGATAGATAGATCGGTAGATAGATAGATAGATAGATAGATAGATAGATAGATAGATAGATATGAGATGGAGGTAAAAGTGGAAGAGGTGAATCTTAAATGCTCCAGGTGATTCTAACACACACCTAGAACTGAGGACTGGTTTTCTAAACTTATTCATTGAACCCCCCAGTAAATGAAGTTGAAATCTGCCTAAGGCTCCAGATCTCCTCAAGATTATGGAAGTCATCAGTGTTATGCAGACTGTGGAGCTGGAAACATACCCATGCTCTACTAGATGTCCACAGCATCTGACACATAGACACAGAAGACACCTGGAAATACTTGCTTTGCCTGAAAGGATTGAGTGAGCAGGAGCTAGAAAGATGAANGGTTTTATGTCCACCTGTAACCACAGCCACATTCCCTGCCGCACATTCTGTCACCTAAATCTTAACAATGTATAAGCTTTCTAAAGGTTTTCTCAAAACCTGAGCTCTGAATGCTACAGACACAGCATACCTTTGCAATCTTTTATGTTTCCTGAAAATATGTCTTAACATCTTTCACAAGAGAAGAGAGATAATAGAATCCTCAGTAACTGTAACTGTAAGTGGATTTGTAATCTACCCATGATTAAAATTATTTTCATCATGAAGTAGAATTCTCGTTAGTGTTGCAATTTTAATATTATCAACTCCAAAGTGCCTTGGTGATTGATAATATAGACAGTGAAACCCTATATTATAGTAATTGAATTTAAAATTAATCTGCCATCCTTGTACATCTCAGTATGGTACCTGGTTATTAGAAAACAATTATTTTTGTATGTCCCCTAATGCCAGCCAGATACACTTGGACCTTCACCCAGGTTGTTCTGGGTCAGATTGCTGTTGAGTCAGTGTGTCCAGATAGCAAATCTTGACAACTGTTTCTCTACTAAAACATATGAATGCCACAGAAGTGAGCTATAACCTATGAAGAACTTGGGCCTGAATTTGGGGAACATTTGACTACAATTTTCATGCTGAAATGTGCCTTCATCCTTTGAGTCTCAATGACTTCCTCTAGGAAACACCCAGCAGTCTAAGAGCAGCTTTCTGACTCTAAGGATGATGAGGTTTCTGTCTTCCGATCGGAGCCAGGATGCCATACATGGCCCTTCTTTCACTGCAGTGATAGTCCTTTGAAGGAAGTGTGTCCCTTCTTAAATTCAATTAGTTGAGCCAGCCCTGCATGTCCCACTAGTGTCCTTTATATCCCTGTTTAAGTTTTTACAGGATCATGCACTGCACAACCATAGAAGGGACTCATTCTTCTCTTCAGCTCACTCTTTACCCCCTTGCAATCTGTTTTGTTGATAAGACTTCCCTTCCATGGATACCTCATCCCACACCCTCCCCATAAACATTTTGGGAGGAAAAAAATAGTACAAAAAGATTCTTCCATACTTGACTCATTTGCAGATTTCAGCAGGCTTGCAAAGAGCACACCTGTTGTGCTGTCTGGATTTCCTTTTCTGATCATAGGCTTCTGACAAAGAGTGGGGGGAGAGAGATCTTTATCAGCCACTCTTCACCGGACAATGAATTTTCTTCACCATTTGAATGTATCTGTGGAATGCCTGAGTGATTCATTACAGCAGATTCTGAAGTATGACAATGGGCCGCAGAAATGACTGATGGTATCTTCTTCCTGATTTCATTTCCCTGATCCTCTTCATCCCCTGGCCTGTGTACCTCGATTAATTAGAAACCAGGGATTTTCACTCATCAGCTGATGGGTTTCATGCTCCACTCTGTCACAAATCTGCTGCCTTCACTATCTCTCTTACAGCCGCCGGCTGCTTTCAAAACTTCCCCCCTTTTCCCCCTTTTTTATTTCCTCTTTTTTTTTTTCCTTTTTGAACACAGTGCTTTGTCGTTACAGGTTTAGGTTTTTTAGAGACTGAGACTCTTTTTAAAGAGATTGAAATTAAAGTAAAAAAAGATTCAAAATCTCTGATTAAGTTAATCCCCATCCAGATGATACTTGCCCCAAAATGAACTTTTGGAAGAGATAAAACATAAATGTTTTACAACTTTCCACTTTCTAAGTTCTCTTCTTTCGAGCTATAGTAACTGAATCAGTAAGAAAGATTGGAAATATATACAAATATGATTTGTATGTCTGAATACAACAATGCTGTGTTTGTTTCTGATATATTTGGGGACACCTACATTATATGTTTAAAAACATTTGCATTCAAATTCCAGCTAAATAAGCTATGTTATAAGGACTTTCTGAGATAAATAATTGAACTATATACTGAAGTAAACCTAAGAAAGGCCTAATCCTCAAGGAAGCAAACCATTAAGTAAGGTTTTAGATGCAAGATAAGTTTTAGACAAATTGTTTCTCTTAAATATAAATAATGTATAGTTCAGAGGTAAAATACACATAAATTATTTTTTGAAAAATAATTTATTTGCAAGTTTTATATACATATGCATGTATATATACACATACACAAATACACACACACACACACACACACACATACACACACAATTCTCAGAACCTACTGCTACAGGATTTCTTTCTGAAGTGTTTTCTCAGTAGGAACTTAGACAATATAAGTTTTCAAATTATACCAGAGTTAAAAGCAAATCCCATTATTTTAAAATTCCATAGCCACTACTCTTGAGGAGACGATGTCATAAGGAGATGTCCATGATTTTATAGTTCTTGGATTTTTTTGTTTTTGTTTTTTTCCAAGAGTAGAGGGTAGGGAATTAGGAATTCCATGCTACATTTCAGGTTTCTATGCATTTTAGAGTTAAAATATGGAGGAAAAAGGAGTCATCATCATTAGAGGATTCCTGCTCTTCTGCTGTGCTCATCAAGAAAACTGTGCACATGAGTGCTAGGAGACCCCCTTTGAGAGCCCCCGGTAGACCTGAGGGCAGCTTCATCTGAAGGAAGGAAGCCATTGTCCAACTTGGTGATTCTTTTTGGTTGGGGGCAAAACAATCAGGAAAACTACTATGTATGTGACCTAGAGCTGGAAGAAGTGATGCACTCAACTGCACTGTCAAGTCACTGTGACTTCTTTATTCTCATATATTGGGATCCAAATGACCAGTACTATTAGTCACAACTCTGGTCAACAGAGTCAAGAACTTTTCAGAATGTTATTTTTTTTCTTGTCATTGAGCTCATCAACCCCCCCCCCAAAAAAAAATACAGATTTAAAACTTAAGTGGATTTCATAGGCACCAGATAAGTTTCTTTTCCTAATATGTTTTAAAAGCCTTGGTAATATAGAATACGGACTCAAGAAAGAAGCCAGAAAAACACCACAAGTTTGTAACTTCTTTGAAATCACTAAAAACTACACCAAGAGAACATGGCCTGCTGAATCAACGAAGCAGGGCGCATATGTGCTCACAGAGACTAAAGTGGCAAGCACCAGGCCTGCATCGGTCTGCACCACGTTCTCTGCGTCTATGCTATGGCTGTGGGAGCAGGGTCCTCTGTGCATAAGCTAACGGTGGGAGCAGGGTTGTCTCTGACCCTTTCGCCTGCTCTTAGGACTCTTTTCCTCCTATTGCGTTGCGTTTTCCGGCCTCAATCTGAGGGCTTTTGCCTTGTCTTATTGTATCTTGTTTTGTTGTTTCNGGCTGTTGTCTCTTGGAAGTCTGATCTTTTTTGAAGGGAAATGGAGGAGGAGTGGCTCTGCGGGAGAAGGGAGAGAGGCAGGAGCTGGGAGGAGTGGAGGGAGGGGAAACTTTGTCAGGATGTGTTGTGTGAGAGAAGAATCTATATTCAATAATAAAAAATAAACTTCTACAAAATCATAGTTGGCATTGAGAGTGCTCTGAGAGTGAAAATCATATTCTATTTCAAGTAACCTCCATTAGAAATTAGGAAATGGGGAAAAACTTAATAGTTATTATATAAATCAATATTGTTAGTAGGTGGCCACCTGTGATTCCA
Organism: Neotoma lepida; assembly: GCA_001675575.1. Taxonomy (NCBI): domain Eukaryota; kingdom Metazoa; phylum Chordata; class Mammalia; order Rodentia; family Cricetidae; genus Neotoma; species Neotoma lepida. Next base: position 10,484 of record LZPO01067735.1, read on the forward strand.
CCTTTAAAATGGACAAAACACCGTCATTCCATAACTGCATTTCAAGTGGACCCTCCAAAACACACTTTTCTTTAGCAGTGACACAGAAGTGTGGGGGAACAGTTGGAAAGTATTTTATTTAACAACAACACAGTGTGCTGATAATCTGGAGTACCAAGCCCATCTGCAAGCTTCCCTAATTTGTCATGTCTTTCCCTCACACTATCAATATTGTGGTAGAGCCACATGCTCCTGAATACCTACTGGTGCCAGACGCAAGCACTAGGAGTCAGGATGAGGGAAGATGAGGTAACCTAGTATCCTAAATTCTCCCCGGTGTTATTTCTAAAGTAGCCTAACTTTTAACATCTCACACTGTTTCCTTGTGACAATCCAGGGGAGACACAGATTTAGNTGATGTATCCTGGTCACCTATTTGATTAATAAAAATCTATTCAATCATTATCCTGGAACAGTGCTCTGCCTAAACATCTCTTCAAAATAATTTTCATAGTCTATAATTTGATGTCTAATTGGCCTGAGAATCTGGAAGGTATTTCTTTCTGTTAATATAACAAGTCAGAAGTGAATAAACTAAAGCATTCTCAGAGTAATTACAGAAAGTTACTTCACCAATTNTTTTTGTCTAACAAGCAAATGTAAATTGAAACAAGAGATTGCCTCAAGTTATCATTTTTGGTGGAAATATGAGGGATTTGTTTTATTCTTTCCACATCTATTAAAGTAGCTGACCAGCAACATAAGGAACTTGGTACTTCCATTTGCCAATGGAGTCTGCATTTGCTGCTTGAAATCTTGCTCACTTTCTTAGAATGAGTAGTTAGCACTGGAAGTATGTGCATTGCACATTCAACACCCCAATCTTGCTGTTTGTGACAAGAACCATGCAGGTGTTTTGTTTTTGTTTTTTTTTAATTATGTACAGTAGGTGAAAAATCTTGGTACTTTAAAGATGACAAAAGTAGTTTATCCTACCATTAGATAGTTTTACAAATATTTTCATAATCCGTCATCCAGTTTCTGTCTTATGGAAACTTTACAGTGTTAAACAAATCACCTTATATGACACCTAAATTCTTGACTTGGATTTTAAAGCTTCCTTAATTTGGATTCTCCATGCCTTTTAATCCTTGTTTCACACCAGGTCTGTCTTGAGCATCTAAGTTGGGGCTCCTTTGTCTCTTTGTCTATTAAGAGCTAAGCCCATATGATCTATGCTTGTTATATTTGGTTAAAAGCGAACAAGTGCATTCAAATCGCGACTATCTCTGCTTCTGCGTCCCGATTTGTTCGTTCAGANCACGTGCTGGGTTTAGACCTCTCTGGTTGTGCTGCTTGCTGCTTCTTCCTCTCTGAAGTTTCTTCTGTACCGTCCACAGGTTCTCCAATCCGCACTCTCTGCAATTCTTTCAGAACTGATTCTTCTAAATATGTATTTACCAAACATTTATCAAGGGCCACTCCCAGTTCTGCAGACCAATTGTGACTCTGAGACCTGGGAGGCTTGCTGACCCCACCCAGTTGGTTGCTTCAGTTGCAGTGTAGTATCTGTCTCTTATACACATCTAGATGTGTATAACCTGGGAGGCTTGCTGACCCCACCCAGTTGGTTGCTTCAGTTGCAGTGTAGTATATGCAATAGTGCCTTTCATTGTGTATTCGATTTCACTCCAAGCAGATTATATGCAGCCAGAAGTTAAGAAACAGGACTTTCTTTTTATTTGGCACCTCTGGCACTTAGCTCACCTCAGCATACAGAAATGTTTAATAAGCTTGTCTGTCATGTCTATCAGTTGAACTCTTTTCTCAATTCNTAGGATGTAATTTGAAGTTTACTATTTTTCAAAAATATATTCAAAATTGGACACGGAAGATGACCCTTCTATTAATTATCATATTCACCCCCGTGTTTCTCTGCTGTGTGTTCACTGTATCTTGGAGTGGGAATGCTGCCAGCATCTGGATTTCCCACCTTTGGTAACCCTCATTAATCTTTGTGATTATGGTCACCATTTACTAGAAGCTTCTGAAATTACACCACAATTATTAGGAATATTAATTGNCAACTAGATTTTTGGTACTTTCTATCCCTTTGTTTGTTGTAAAGCTTTTATAGTCATAGAGGCTGTATCATTTTCTCAGAAAAGNACCACCAACTAGGAGCAAATATATGTCTATAGTTAATCAAAGAGAAATGTTTATATTTACATTCTTTAAAAATATTTCTGTGCTTAGATTCATAACTATGACAAAGCTCTGTGCCATAGGAAGAAGAAGAGAAATANGCAACCATTTAAATATGTGGTACCCACTCTTCAGAGCTTTCCTGAAGAGNATCTTGTGCTGACTCACACAACCCAAGAATGTATAGATCTAAGAAGAGGGCACTGCATGTAACAGCTGTGATGAAAGGACAGACATATTTCTCCCTNATTTCCTTAACTCCAGCCAGTGGCAAGACACTGCTGCAGCTTTTATTTCCTTTCTGTCAGGCCTGATGAGGACATTATGTTCTTAAGACTGTTCTGAAGGTTGTTCAAAGGCAAAAAATACTAGTGAGTAGTGATAAGGATTATAATGACAAAATATTTACCTTTATCTTTTATATTTCTCAGAATGTTCTTGAGAGATATGAAAGAGAAAGAAAATACACACTTTCCCCTCAGAATAGGATTTTGGATCATTGTTGCATTTGTTTACATATTTCTGAAACTTCTATATTCTTGGGCAAAATATGAAAGAAAATACATTCTTTAAAAATNGTTTTTAAATGAAAGCATATGCCAAACTTTGGCTCAGGTTTCCTGGCAGAGATGAGAAAAAAACCATCAGTTCTGAGAGTGTGAGCTGTCCGCACATCTCTGCTTGTAGCCTATCTCTAATCAGAGGCATGGAAAGGTTTTCATTCTTGAGGTTATCTGGAATCCTTCCGAACTCACCAGTCAGATCTGTATGCCACATGTTAGGAATGAAC
>LZPO01067739.1:2043-15426 GCA_001675575.1 Neotoma lepida
GAGGGAGGTCAAGTAGATAGTGTGTGAGTGATGTGATGGGGACACAGAGGAAAATGTTGAGTGGCTATTGTCTGCTTCGAAGGTATACAGGGACCAAAGACTACATGTAAGCCCTTAGGCTTTCTTTTTTTTCTGTCTTAGATGCAGAAAAAGGTTTAAAGATGGATTTTACCCCTAGAATCTTTATTTACACCTTGATTTTGGTGAAAAAAGATGTAGTTTGGAATTGTGAGTACCATAACCACAGGTAGTGACTTTTATTCATGTAATACACTGAATNTGTAATGGTTCATTGCAGTACCAATAGGAAGGCAGTAAAATGTCAATGAGTGCTACATGGTGTCACCAGGTTTTCAAGCATATTNATTCATAGATGATCTCATCAGTCACAAACAAATAATTTTCTTTTCAAAATTGTTAACAGATTAAATTGTATANGATTTTATTTTAAGTCACTTTATTGGGAGTGAAATAATGTTGCCTTTTTAAAAACTTGGCTTATGACTTACGCGTTGGGTACATCCCTGTGGGTCCCAGACTCCATCGGCCATTGACCATTGTCAGTCACGAGATTTGGAGGAGCTCAGGAGCAGGATCTCAGTTGGCCATGAGTACAGTGCTTGTGAACGACCCAGAAGACTGTTTTGGAGGACAACTCGTTTATTGAAATGATGGGGCTAGCTTATGTAGTTCAAGTNAGGGGAGAGGGGAGAAAAGAAGTCAAGGTAGGAAATGCTGGAGAGGGGCAGGCATGGCATAGGCAAATTTTTTCTGTGCCCTGGCAGTTGCTACCAAATAACTACAAGGAAAGGAAATGACTTATTAATTATAAATGCTCAGTCAATAGCTCAGACTTGTTACTAGTTCTTACGTTTTAAATTAACCCATATTTCTTATCTACCCTCTGCCATATGGAGGTACCTTCTTTCAACACATCATGTTTATCTCCTGCTTCCTCTGCATCTTACTAGAGACTCCTCAGACTTCACCTTTCTTCTTCCTGGCATTCTCTCTNCCCTGAAAATCCTGCCTAGCTATCAGCCAATCAGCTTTTCATTAACAATGAGAGCAACACATTTTCACAGTGTACAAAAGGATTATTCCACAGCAGCAGGATCTCTCCAAGCCTATCAGTTAGATTAGCAGANTGCCTGTCACATGATTTCTGAGAAGCCAGTTCCCTGGAGTTAAGTGGTGGGGATGCTGGTGGGAGGAGAGAAACTTGACTGACTTTATTGTGATATAGCCTTTGTCTCTATGGAGTGGAGTAGTCAGTCCCAAGCCTGATTTGGACAAAGAGTTGCCCCCTTCCTGCCTTGCTCTCTGAGAGATGTCTGAGGTATGGGCAATGCTCTATCATCCCTCATCTGGATTGAGAATACACACATCTGAACACACTTTTGTATTTTTGCACCTTCAATTGCAAGATGTCTATTCAAGAATTTTTTTTAGTTATTATTCAGTTAGAACAATGTCCTGGAAATATAATTCTAAGTATTTAAACTATGTTATAATAGGGAGGACTATTAAATGGCTTGTTGATGTTGTTCTCCATTTACTTGTTATCAGTATATAAAAATTAATTCATATTTTNATAATCGCTATGTCATACAATCTTTCTAAAGTTAATCATTAGTGAAGGCAGCATTACTAGGCTTCACAGATTTTTTCTGCATATGCAATCATGCAATCTTGTCATCTATTAAAAAAACAAATTTATTTCTTCAGTTCCAAACTTTCTATTCATTATTTCTTTTGCTTTATCTTGTTGCTTGTTGAAGGTGAAGTGTGATGAATGAAACCCTTGTTTTACTCTTGATACGAAAGAAAAGTTGTTGCATGTATATGTTTTCATTTTAGTTGGTGGTATTTGGCAGAGACCATTTATAAATTGTTGCGGTATTTTCGANGACTATTTTTATGAGAGTTTGTCATCAACTAGTGTTAAGTATCAAAATCTTTGATTTCAATTAATAAAAGATTAACTATAATCTTTTATTCTTTATTTTGTTAATGCAACTGTTTACACAATCTTATGACCCTGGGGTGAATTCTGCTTGTTGGTATATATTACTCTTTTTTAATATAATGCTGGATTCTGTTTCCTAATATTTTTGACAAATTTCAAATGTGTTCTCAATGTGTATTGGTCCTCAAGTCTAAGCCTTATATCTTTGTTTATCGTTGTGACATTCTCATGAAAATAAATAAAAAATATTACCAGCTTTTTTACTCTAAACTGGTTTGCATAAAGGTGATATTAATCTTTATTAAGTGTCTGGTAGAATTTACTGGTGGAGCTATCCTGACCTTAACCTTTGTAGGAAGGCATTTATGAGTTGGATTTCTTTTTAGCAGACAAGAAACAATCTAGATATTCTATTTCTTATAACACTTTTAGAGAGTAACTATTGCCTTGTAATTCTGCTCATCTAAAGCTCTCAAGCTTATTTGCACAATTTCACCATAATCTTCCTTAACTGACATTCACCCACATACCTTTTGCTCTTTGGACTTGAGCTATTTTGCTGTTTCTCATCTGCCCTTGGATGAGTATGTTATTATTTGATCATGTTCATTTAGTGTTCATTCATTTATTCTACAGATCCATCTTGATCACCCTTTCTGTGAGACTTTACACTTAAATTTTCTGAAATGGCCTTACAGATCACTGGAAATAATACTATTTTAAGTAGTTACCATTTTTCTTTTTTAATGTTAAAATTGNTCTTTACTTATTCTATAAGTGTCTAACTAGTTATTAAATCATCCAGTAGGACTTTATTTTAAATGTTTCATCTTCTTACTTCTGTAATTTCAATTTATTTCTATAGTTACTTATAGTGTTTATTTCTTCACAAAAAGGATATATTTATAACTTCTATTACCCATGTCAATTATTTCCAATATCTGTGATTTGAGGAGAATCTTTCCATTGGTTGCTTTAAAAAAATTCTTATATAGAGTATGATTATTTTACATGTGTTACTCCATAGGAAATATGCTTTCAGTTGTCTTCATTTTAATCCCATTCACTTTTATTTTGCTAAATAGTTAATAGATTAATAGAGTCTCTCAATTATGTTGGGCTTGGTTTTATAGTATATAGAGTTGATTTCAGGTTTTTGATTAAGTCCATAAGAGTTCCCTATCCCCAGGGCATAGTATCTGGGACCTTTAATAAATGTCTATGCTCAATGAGGTGTCTGGACTCCAACTGCTCCATAATTCTGACTTATGTCAGTCCTCACATAGTCTAGTTAGTATCTTTGTCCTTCTCTCAGGCTCCTGAAAACAACCCTTTGCTAGGCTTTTCAAACATCATGCCCTGTCTTTTGCCAAGGACTCAAGATCCTCGTGCAAACTTCTGGGTCAGCTTCCCTAGATGGCAAACTCAATGTTTATATGCCAAAGACATAAACCTTTAATATCTCCCTTCTTTGGGAGATATTAAATGAGACTCNTTCTGGGGTCTCATTCAGTGCTATCTATTTGGTCCTTGAATGAAATGAGGTACAATTTGAAGCTCACCTCAGGAGTATTTTTTTTTTCTCCAGGGTGTCTCTCTTTCCAGTGTCTCAAAGTACTTGTCTTATATATTTGGTCTATCTTTTATAATTATTTATACAGAAGGATTATGAAGTTCAGTGTTAGTTAACTCCAGTTAATGGAAGCAGAAGCCCTCTTACATATTACTTTGAGCATTTACTGAACATAACACTGCTAAAAACTACCAAACATAAAAATTAAAGTTCTCAATCACCCCAAAGAGGAAGAAATGTGTGTGTGTGTGTGTGTGTGTGTGTGTGTGTGTGTGTGTGTGTGTGTTTAATGAGAAACAAGATTCAATGACTTTCTCTTACTTTCTGGAATGTACAAAGATCTTTCCCCATCATACTCTGCAAAGGCAATTCTCAGTTCCCTAAAAATTATCTCATATACCCCTGGCATGAATGGATACAGTGTTTTATTCTTTCTTTTATAGCCCTGTAGTTTTCTAGTGAAACAATTTGTCTTTCTACATTTCTTGTGGTTATTTAATGATATATTCCATACTGAGATAATAATTCCATTTTCGTTTCCTATGTATCTGACTACAGTACCAACATAGGAATGAAAAATACAAAACTATTTCATATTGGGAAAAAACTTTAGAGAATGAGATTTTAAAAGGGAGAAATGGGTAAAAGGTTATTTCTAGGGGAGAAATTTGTATTCATGTAAAAAACACAAGTCATATTTTAGGAGATAGTTGGTGCCCAACCTGGGGCGAACTCCAAACACTCAGGTGGCCTCCACTCTCAGCCTTCTCTGTGGCTGCTGTGGCACATTTTCCATACTTCTCTGTCTCTTTTCTTCCCATCTTTTAAAAATTATGATATGGAAATATAAGATATAGATATGATAGGACAAAATGGTGGATTGTTGAACCTACTTTTAAAAAGCAACTTGTTTAAAATATTTCTCATTAGTATAGATTTTAGTTTATTGATACAAATTTAAAATTAATTTTGTTATACTATGTATATTTCTACTCTTGTTTAAGACATTGTTTGTTTAACTCATTTAAAATTGTATGGATAATTAAGAAATACATATTAATAATTAGTCTTCTATGATAATCAAACATAGTCAAGTTAAGATTTTTAGGTATACAAAGATATATTTCAGATAGATAGGTAATCTTCAAACATTTCAAAGACCTACAGAATATGGCATTTAAAATGTTTTAAAAATTTAGACTTTTTGGACATTGAGACACATCTGCTCCTGATAGTACCGATTTACTTCAAAGAGGAAGACAGGCATTGAAGACACTCCATATGGAGTTTATCTTCTTGGCAAAAATTGCCATTTGGGCAAGAAACTGTTTTTGCCTGGACTGTTCGAAAAAATGTTGTATCAGCTGGACATGCAGGACCCGTAGAAAGGTGACCACTGAACTTTGCAAGACAAGATTGTCCTTCAGGTTCCTGCTTCACAGAAGAAACTGTCAGACATTCTACAGGACATAGAGAGAAGCAACTGAGAGACTCTAGGCCTGTAGGCTGAAGAATGGATGTCCCAACATTACAGAAGAACTTTGGGTAACTGTCAGGTAGCTAGCTGCTCTGTCATTCTAGATTTTTGGAAGTTGCTTACAATGCTCTTCCTGTTTACTTAGGTAATATTATATCCTTCTGAGGTCTTTGATGTAGTTGAAGACTAGATAGTTAGAGTTTTCCTCCGTTATGATCAAAGATAAATTAGATATGAAACTTTAGACTCACAAATATAAGATAGATAAAATATTTTCTTCATTTTTGCCAAATACAAATATACTAGATANTGTAACTGTAGTTCTTGCTAGATAACTATTTTGTTTTATATGTTAAGGTTAAAACCTTCCTTTTGAATAGAAAGAAAAGGAGAAATGATGGTGATGTAGTTCTGTATGCTATGAATATGTGTTGCTCTGATTGGTTGGTAAATAAAGCTGTTGGCAAATGGTGAGATAGAACAAGGTTAGGTGGGACATTCTAACTAGAGAGTGAGGAAGAAGAAAGCAGAGCTGAGGAGATGCCAGCCAGCTGCCCAAGGAGCAACATGTAATGGGATGCAGGTAAAGCCACAGAATGCATGGTAACATATAGATTAATAGAAATGGGCTGAGTTTAAGTGCAAGAACTAGCCAATAATAAGCCTGAGCTAATGGCCAAGCAGTTATAATTAATACAAGCCTCTGTGTGTTTACTTGGGTCTGAGTGGCCACGGGAGCCTGGTGGGGCCCTGAAAAAACATTCTCCTTCAGATAGTGACGACATGTTTTGTTTGAGAAGAAATTCATTAGGATGACACACAAGCAAACTGAGTTTAAATTCTTAATCTTACTACCTTACCATGAGTACCAGTTTGTAAAATATAACCCCCCAAATAATGTTACCAATTAGCATAAGCAATTTTTTCTTTTAAGGATATTATTTAAATAAACATAGGTATTAATATGGATTCTCATAATAAGTTCACAAGAATATATTGACTGATTAGAACTAAGACCCATGAATTTTGGTCATAGTACTTGTAATTCAATTTTATTGAAGAGGATGCCCAGCAGTGAGAGTTGTCAACTGTTCTGTGTAAGACACAATAAAGAGTACATTCTTCTGTCAATGTTCATGGCCATGCTAATGACAATTAATTTACTGCCAGTTAAAGAGGCATAAATATAAGCTGTTCAGCAGAGTAGCAACACAATTCTTAGAAGCCCTATGTGGGTTATATGCTTATGCCTGAAAGAGAATATTTTATAATACCATGTAAAATATTGAGAAACATGGTAGGTCTGAGAAGAAGAAACCAGTCTCCCCATTCACTTGAGATCCAGTATGTATATGCTCTAATTGCTTTACTTACCTGTGGTTAAGAAAAGAAGTATAAATGAGTGGTCTATCCATTGCTCCATGCTATTAATTCTCAGTATAGTAACAGTTGAAGCTTCTACCAAAGCAATCAAAGCCACCTCCAGGAACCAATTAGCCTCTTCCTAATGCCCTTGTCCTGCTAGTGAGGCCCACTCAATCAAAATGATTATTATTAAGTCCATGGACAGTACCCTCCCCAGTGTATTCTGTGGAATGCATAAAATGTCCCTGTATCCTATCTTATCAAAAGTAAATGCTGTTTTATTTAAGAAGGTAGTTGACATTTGTATTTTACTGTAGTCAGTTTGAGGACTTTTTTCCATTGTCTGACCAGGAACTAATCACAGTCTGAACTGATTTCATCTGTTTTAATACCATAGTATGGACAATAGGAGACCTGAGCCCCTATCAAGTCCACTTATCTAGTGGCACTAGCTATAATTGTTATACTAATCATTAGTTGGAAAAGTTCCCATGATCTTAGTCTTTTCAACTCATCTAAGTTAGAAGGATGGTTCTATTTCTCAATTTTGAAATATATTGTTTTCCTATCCCAGTTTACAGACATCATTGGAACCTAAAGCTTCACAACCAGATCCAGTTTTCCTGCAATCTTATTCTTCCTTCACTTGGTCAACATCATGACAAGAGAAGATATAGAGTCATGGTTAAGAAGGTAGCTTTTCTAGGTGTAGACAGATTTTTCTTTGGGCTACCAGGTCACAAATAATGACACAGAGACTTATTATTAATTATGAAAGCTCAGCCTTAGCTTAAGCTTGTCCCACTAGCTCTTAGTTAAATTAATCTATTTCTATCAATCTATACTTAACCATGTGGCTTTTTACATTTCTTTCATTCTGTATATCCGATTCCTTCCGTGTCTCATTGGCATCTCCAGGATACTTCTGTCCNTGTGTCTACANAACCTTTAATTTCAATGCCATTTATTTGTATTTTTAGCTTTGATCTCTNGTTATTTATAGCAGTTTGGCAAAATACTTGTTTTCTAGTCTTTTGTGAATTTTTTGTTGTATCTATTGAAGCTGTCTGTCTTTGATTACATCTAGAGNAGTNTGGTTTTTACCAACAGGTATTAAGTCTTTTAATTGCTCTGTGGATGGGTTTCTCCAATGCTGACAGGGAATTATTGAACCAGGGCTGATATTGAGGTCTGCAGNAGGCTCCTTTCCCAATGGCAAAGGGTTATCTTGCCTGTTCTTTGTTGATCTACATTCATTAGTCCAATACCATTCTCTGATACCCCTTCTGCATATTCCAGAAGGCTGGGGCCTTCTGTTTGGATTATCTCTTGAAAAAACATTGGTTCTAGAAATACCTTGCCTACAATCCCTTTTCAAATGACTCTGTGTACCACAATTAAAACATCTGACATCCAGGAGCCTGGATACTTGTCTACCTTGAATCTCATCTATTATTTTTTGGCATATGATTTCAGCAAGCTTTTGAACTCTGAATTTTAATTTTAATCATTTCCTACTTATAGTAAGAATATTAATANAATCCATTGCATATGATTATTTTAAGAATAAACAAAATAATTACATAAAATAAGCTAGATACTTAAAGCAACAATAAATTGCAAGCAACAGATAGATTAAATAGTCATGTTATAATTAAATGCTTACTTTGGGCCAAACATTCTATAACATAGCTCAGTCAATAATAATTCTATTTTTAAAAGTCTAGAGAAATAAAAAAATATGAAAAATTAACAAGAAAATCATATAGTATGGTAGGAAGTGATTTNTAAAACTTCAGAAGATAGCATATAATAAGAAGTATGAATGGATTATAACTTTTGATTGGTATGGTCAATCAAGGANTCATGAAGTGGATTATTGAGTGCAGGTCATTCTTGTCTTGGAGAACAGTGTCTGAATGATCCTGAGGCTTCCATCCACATTGCAAACAAGTGACCAAGCTACTATCACTTGACAAAATAACCTCATTCGCTCATAAGAAAAGCATCAGTGATCATGTCTAATTTTAATTTGTCAAGTAGCAGAATGTCTAGCACACAGTTGCCATAGTGAAGAGAGTGCCTGAACTGGCTTACCCCAGTAATCGGATCAATAGATCAGTGAATACCCTAACTGTCATCATAGAACCTTCATCCAGTAACTGATGGAAGCAGATGTAGAGATCCATAGNCAAGCACCAGGCCTAGCTCCAGGAGTGCAGTCAAAGAGAGAGAACAGGGATTCTATAGTCAAGGAACATCAAGACCATGATGGGGAGACCTACAGAGACAATCAAACAAAACTAGTGGGAACTCATGAACTTTAGACCAACAGCTGTGGAGACTCCATGGGACACTGGACTAGGCCCTCTGCATAAGTGAGATTGTTATGTAGCATGATCTGCTTAAGGAGTCCCCTGGCAGTGGGATCAGGATCCATCCCTGGTGCATGAGCTGGCTTTTTGGAACCCACTACCTATGGGGGGACACCTTGCACAGCCTTAATGCAGGGGGAGGGACTTGGGCCTGCCTCATCTGAATGTACCAGGCTCTGCTAACTCCTCATGGGAGGCCTTACCTTGTCTGAGGAGGAAATGGGGGAAGGCTGAGGGATGGGAGGAGGAAAGAGGGCAATCTGTGGTTAGTATGTAAAATAAATAAAAAAATTCTTAATAAAAAAAAAAAGATTTGTTCCATGACAGGAAGAAAAAACAAAAACAAAAAAAAATTCTAATAGAGTGAAGTTGAAACCAGAATATCTACTTAATTTTAATCAGAAATATTTTTTTCTTAATCAGAGCAGTACTTAAGACTCTTAGTAGTCTATAATAATCAGGAGATTGATTGATGCAGATGAAATCAGAGAATAGAGAGGTAGGAGGAATTTAATTGAGAAATTTTTACTAGGCAAAGAATAAAACAGATAAATCAGCCAGAAGATTATTCCTTCCCAGGGCCTGAGTCACTGTTGTTATTCTGGGAATGGTGTCCCAGCATCAAATATACATGGGAACTTCTAGGAGCCTACCTTCTCCCTGAACCACTTGCAAGTGAAAAGTATTGTCAGTTCCTTCACTTTCCCATAAAGAATCACTGTGTATATCTAACATACACAATGAAGTATCATCCCTCTCANGGCCTGAGCANATAACTGTGAAGTTCAAACCTGAAAATAGATGAGGAATCTATGTTGAAACATTAAACTTAGTTTCATGAGCTTTGAAAACTTATTTCTTCTTCANTTGAGCAGAGGTTGTGNTTTTTTTTCATTTAGCAAAGTGTACACCATGAATTTCACTTGTAATTATAGTTAATGAACATCCTTTAGTGCCATAGAATATTTTAAGAAATGGGTTACTATTAAATAAGTAAATTTATAATGTCAAAATTCCAAATAAGTTACAAATTCAGCTTGTGTAATTAAGCTAGCTTACTAACCATGTGTTAATTTAGACTGTCAGACAACTATGTTAATTAGTACAGCAAGACACATTCAAAACCCATTTGATTAATCTGGAACCAAATGGCAGCCATCTTACACTGAAATGTCCAGTATATATTAAGATTAGCACTGTAAGAAAATGAATGTAGTAAATGCACAAGATTGGAAACCGAAAGTGCTGTCTTGTTTTCTGAGATGGTTTTCCTCATACATATATCATGTATGATTATATATATATATATATATATATACATATATATATATATATAAATTTTTACAGAAGGAAACAGAAGGAAATAGCATACTATATAAGTGAGCACTGAAATCCTCATCAAAAATATGTCACCTGTGAAATCAGATAATCGTAACAACAATTGATAAACACAGACAAGTGTTTTCTTCATACTTCATCAAGGAAATTTGATGGAGACCACTACAGAAAGCGACAACCAATCAAAAGGCAGAGCCCAATCCCATCTACAAAACACTCACACACGTAAGGCTCAGGGAAGATTTTAAGAGTCAGAGAATTANGAAGTTTGCTGTGAGATTGTNTTTTCTAGTAATATCAGAAGCTAAACCAACACATCTGCCCAAACAAGTAACAAACATGACTGCCCAAAAANGACCTGAACAAGGACAGCAACAATGGACACATCACACTGGATGGGTAAAGCTCAGGAGCCCTCATCCCTCACCCTAAGAACTAGAGGCAACTAAGGAAAGCTGTGAGCAGGAGCGGGAGAGGTGATCTTCCCCAGGGAAAACAGTGACANCAATCATCCCTGAAAACAGACANGCAACACTATGTGGAATAAGCAAGTCATATTTAGGAATATTATATATCTCTATATACATATATTCATGCAATAACAGTTCATGAAAAAGAGGGCATGAATTTGAAGTTGAGTGTGAAGGGNTNTATGAGAAAGTTNGGANGGAGGATAGGAAAGGAGAAATGTAATTATATTATAATACAGAAAANAAAAATAAAATTTAAATAATAATCTTTTTAAAAAATAAATGAAGATGTTGAATAGGTNAGAGGTCATTTTAGGGACTATCTATAAATGTCTATNAAACTTCTTNACTTAAAGGAGAGAAAATGCAATGGAGAACACAAAACTCATCATCAATGGGATGAGGGATATTGTGAAATAATAAAAGAAAATCTTTCTTCATTAAAGGCAGCATTGCCATGCATTGATAGCATCATTAGCTGTTAGGCTTCAGGATTTTTAATAACGAATCAAAGACAAAATGAGAATGATTTAGAATCTATTATTCAGGAGGCAAGAAATTGGAATGATGATCATATCAAATGAACCAAAAATAAGGGATTAAAAAAGGATATTTTAAAAGTGAGTAAGAATAAAATATACAAATTTAAGCTAGAGCAAGTTAATACCTCACTCCAAATGCCTCAGTATTAACTAAAGGCACACAAATCTAACCCTAGCCTACAAAAACACAACTAGACAGTTTCTTTGCTTACATGGGTACTATAGGAATGATTTATTGTTATAAGACCTAAAATGAAGACATTTCCCCAGCTTCGAAATCCACATAGAACAGGACAAGTGGATATTTGCTATTCCTCCACTGAAAACCAAATGGAGTAATAACATCTGTCTACCTATCTGCTTGCTTGCTTACCAACCTCTGCTTATCTATTGACTTATTCCAGGGAGTTTTCTTTTTGTGCAGTGATTTATTCTGCTAATGCAAAAGAAATGCCCCTGAACTCTAAAATCCCTCACATCTTAGGGAATAGATGCACTTGCAGAAACCCTCTGTGGATCTGTGCTGTGAGGGGCTTGACTGCTTTGTCCCTGTGCAGTACACAGGAAGTAAATCAAACGTTTCAAGCACTGGACGTTAATAATAACCCCATCCTCAAAGGAGGATCCCACTCCTAATGGAAAGATTATTCTCGAAAGCTCATCAGCAGGGCTGCCTCAAGGTGACTCACTCTCCCACCTGAACCTGCAGCAATTTCTTCCTCCACTGCTCTTGCCAGACATTAGCTGTTGCCATCCTCCACAAAGGGACATTAATAGTCTTGAAGGCAATATGCTGTTTTTCTTGCTTCCTTGTCCCCTCCCCTGGAACTCATTAACTTAGATCTGCCCTCTAGGAGTGTAGCTAGTAATCATCTAAGGTGAGGTAAAAGACTTGCAACTCCAAGATGAAGAATAGAAAAAAAATAAAAAAAATAAACAAGAGTCTTTAAAACACATTGTTAAAGCCAATATAACTCATTATTTTTTCTTTCCTCTTTTGAGGGTGGGATGGTGCTGGGACAGGGTTTCTCTGTGTAGTCTTGGCTGTTCTGAACTTACTCTGTAGACCAGACTGGCCTTGAACTCACAGAGATTGCCTGCCTCTCCCTCCCAAGTGCTGCTATTAAAAGCATGCACCACCACTGCCCAGCTAAGATAACTCATTATTAATGATCAATAATTTAGCCATCCCAAGTTCCTTAATATTGGTGGTTGTTGATATCATTTGCAAATATATCTGAATTTCTATAGATTTAAACAGCAATTATGATTACTTTCTGGTATTTTTCAAATGTACATTTGAAATATCAAGAAATTTCATACATGAGGTTAACAGAGATAACAGGACCTGTTGAGAAAGGATGTAACCCTCATGTCCTCTGGATGGTTCAACACGGTGCCCATCAGCATTCAAAGGAGGGGGAGGAAAACCACTGTTTTTGTTTGTCTCCTGTAGTTCATGGTTCAGACTATTGGTTAAATTCAAATCTGTAACACATTAACCCCAAAAATATTACCTGGAAGTGGAGATCAAATTCTTGAAGGAAACCACTCTTCAGGGTGGTGGACCTAGGAAGGTCAGATGAGGGAAAATGAAGTACTGTACTACCGTGAGAACACACAAAGGAGTACTCTAGACACAGACTACTATGTTCTCTTTGGAATCCCTATACTGGTAAGCCAAGCTTACCAATCTTGTGTAGGAATGTTTACAGCCTCTATGAACTAGAAAAGAACACTGTGTAGAGTTGAAAAGAGAACTTCTTTTCTATGTGTTAGTTAGCTATAAGGCTCAGTGTTCCCTTTTCAAAAAGCCTTAGCTGATCCCCAGCTGTGGCACACGATACCCCAATTTAAAATCCCCATTATGCACTGAAGGAAAGATACTTTAAGATGTTCAGATGCCTCTTTTATGAGCCTGTAATGATGATTGTGCTAAGATTTGCAAATGATATGTCCTTGGCGGAAGGATGCTGAAATACTCTGCACAGGCTTCTCAGGAAACTCAGATCCTTTCCTTGTGAAAAGACACTCTCAGATACTTAGAGTNATTCTCTGAAGTAAGGTAGAGTGTCCCTTCCAGATGGGACCAATAGTACAAATTTCTTCAANACGTCAACAGTTTTCTCAGTTCCTAAGAATCATCACACTCATACTGATAGCATTTGCCCAGAAATTTTCAGGTTTGAAGAAACTTAGCATGTTCTCCTGTTTCTTTCAAACCCGCCCCTGCCTTTTTTCAGTTCACAATCCTCAAATGAGGAAATGTTATTG